>PVKE010004318.1:0-65540 GCA_004027555.1 Craseonycteris thonglongyai
ATGGGATGGGATGGGATGGGATGGGATGGGATGGGATGGGATGACATGGGATGGGATGGGGTGGGGTGGGATGGATAGATTAGGATGGGATAGGGTATGATGGGGTAGGGTTGGGTGGGACAAGAGAGGATGGGGTGAAATAAGGCTCACTATGAAGCAGAGGCTGTGGGTAGCAGGGGCAGAAGTAGGAAGCCCAGTCAGGATGAGTCACCTGGGCAAGAGATGACAGTGGCTTAGAACAGGGTGGCAGCAGCAGAGATGTTAAGAGGAGGTTCAGTTCTGGGTGTGTTTGGACAATCGAGCCAAAGATTTGTAATGATGATTTGTGAGAACACCAGGTATGGGAGAAAGAAAGGAGGCAAGAGTGACCCCAGCTTTGGGTCTGAGCTGCTGGAAATACGGTTTGCCATTTATTGCCCGGGAAGACCGTAAGAGATGCAGGTCCTCGGGGAAGGAAGATGAAAGTCAGGAATCCCATTCTGAACGCGTGAAATGTGAGATGCCTGTCTGTTGAGTCATCAGTTGGCTATACAGGTGTTTCACAGAGAGGTTCATGCTAGGGATATAAATTTGGGGTTTGCCAGCAGAAGCTGGGTACTGGATGAGGTCTCTAAGGGGGTGAGTATAGATAGAAAAGGGAAGAGGCCCCAGGACCGAGCCCAAGGTGCCCAATGCCTAGAAGTCAGGAGAGATGAGGAACCAGCAGAGGACTTTGAGAAGGAGCAGCAGTGAGGTGGGAGAGAGCCACAAGGTTACATAGGAGGAAGAGGTCAACCCGCCAGATGCTGATGATGAGGCAGGACCGATGTGGCCTGGGACTTGACTGCTGAATCAGCAACAGGAAGCTCATTGGGGACCTAACAAGACTCAGCCTAGAGATAGGGCCCAGGCGAAGCCGCTACGAAGGCCGGCTGGGCTGAGTGAGCCAGGCAGAGAGAGCTCCACTTCTGCTCTTCTCTCTCGAAAGGAAAGTGGGTTAGGCTGGACGTGCACAGTGGCCAATTGGCAGTTCCAGGCATGTCCTGGAAATGTCTCCACTCACCTCCGTGACGTTCTGCCAAGACTTCAGCAGGCACTTCTGTGGCCCCACCCCCACCCCCGCTGGGATGCTCACTGTATGGATAGCCCTGTACTTAGAGGCACAGGCTAGCTTCACTCAGAACAACAGCAGGGCCCCCAAAGCAAGACCCTGACTGCTGACCCCAGGGTGTTGCTGTCCCTTGGGGATCATGTCTCCAAAGGCCAGATAGGGTGGCCTGGGGCGTCTCCAAGGTGGATGAAATAATGAGATCCACAGGCACTTCCTGGGGCTCATAAGAAGGCTCAGAGAGATGGAACACCTTGCTCACAGCCCCATCATAAGGGCTCTCGGATGCAAACCCAGATCTGGGAGTTCTCATGCCAGTGCCCACGGCCCAGGGGCCTGGGAGCCTACGGGTGGGAACTTGGACCTCTTCGGAGCTCCAGAGAATTGAGAGGCCAGAGGCCTTGTGGATTATATCCTCATGGAGCGGTGCTGGACTCACTGACCAGCGCAAAGGAAGGAGGCCTGGCCCATGGCCAGCCCCTGTCCAGCCCAGCAGGGCGGTGATCAACTGAAAGAGTCAGGGATAAGCAAGGCAGGTGTCTGATGACCGAGCCCTGGGGGTTCCCTGTCCTTTTGTGGGGCTCTGGCCTTTTATCTCAGCAGACCAGGGCACAGACCCTGCCCTCGGGGCACATAGGTTCCACCCAGGATGGCAAATAAAGGCCTCACTTCCTGGTCATCCTCCAGATACCACGGCAGTGGGGGAGGGTCCAGGATATAGGGTCCAACATGGAAAGTCAGGGAGGGCTTCCTGGAAGTGGTGTTGCTTCTGAGAGACCAGTGAGCTGGAGAGACACCTGCAGGAGGGGACAGAGGTCCCCAAGCAGACTTGGGCCCCATGCAACTGTGCAGGACATGTCTACCCTGCCCAGCAGTGCCTCTGCCAAAGTCAGGGTTGGACTAGCCCTCTGCTGCCCCCTAGCTCAATGGTCCTACGTGGCAGAAAGGGAAACTGAGGCCCAGAAGGCCAGCACAGGCCTGAGGCCACACAACTAGCTGACTCCCGAAAAGTGTTTCTAGGACCGAAGGGTGGTGCCAGCGGCCTGGCCTGACAGGACCTCCCTGTCCCCTCCCCATGTCAGGCTGTGCATTCCCTACACACACACCAAGGGCAGCTGGCTCCTTCCACCACCACGACCTCCGCGGTCCACCCTTGTGACCTCCATGGTCAGCCGCTGCCTCCGAAAAATAGGTCAGCGTGCACCGTAACAGCCTGGGGAACAATGGCCCTTTCTTCATTCCTCTGCGGAGCCACATAAGCCCCATCAAGCCAAACATCCTAATGTGATAAAACCACCCAGCGCGGGCGACAGGAGAGTGCAGGGGGCTTCCTGGGTGGGGCATTGACATCCTCACCCATCTGCAGGGCAGCTCCAGCCGACAGAGCACCTGTAGGGACCTCGGAGCAGCTCGTCCCATTGGATGGATGGGACTAGGGAGGTCTTGGAACCCGGACTTCTCCAGCCTGCCATCAGTCAGACCCCTGGGCGGGCCCTCGGCAGTGTCTCCCAGTGCGGCCATGCCCCCGGGTCCCTGCCCCTCCTCCTTTCTCTGCAGCAGGATCCCTGCGGGGCTGGCCTTGTCCGCTGCTGTTCCCTGAACCAGGCAGAGCCGATTTCTGCGGGGCCTGAGCGTGAGGGATGAGAAGGGAGGCCTGTGCCCACCCCACCAACAGGTCTGGGCGGGCACCCCTGCAGCACCCCCTTACAGCTCTGTGGTCCCCGCAAAGTGCCCGAGGCCCCACCCCTGTCTCTGCACCTTCCTTCCCCCTCCCTGCCCTCTGCTACTCACCAGAGACTTCAGCAGCTATTGCTCCTTTCCCATCCCACGTGGTACAGTGCCCGAGAGCAGCCAGGGGACCTCCACCAGGGTCTTCTGCCACCTTCTAGCACACACCTGCAGTTGTCCAGGCCCGAAGACAGAGGCCCAAAGGTCCCCAGGGACAGCACCTGGCACGCGCATCCAGAACAATAGTGACCCACCCACCCCACCCCCAGCCCCTCCCCCAGATTCCAGCATCTGAGTCCAGCTTCTGGGCACAGGCTAGTTAATGATATGTCCCCTTCAGACCCCAGCCTCACTGGACAAGGTACTGGGTGTGGCCTCACTGAGAGTTATGCCCATGAGGCCCTGCCAGGCTGAATTGTGTAGAGCGGAGGGGTCCCCACGGTGCGGGAGGAGAGTAGCTTCAGGCCCTGGATGCCCCCAGCTCCTTCCAGGGCCACCCAGCCCCCGCTGGCTTCCAACCTCACTGGCTTTTGGCAAATCCTACTCCACCAGGTCCTGAGAACAGAGGCTCTGCTGCCAGATAGAGTGAACTCAAAGGCCCTTTAGAAACCCAGCAGCCCACCCAGGCCCCTGGGCCCCTGTAGGTGAGGGAGGTGACCTTCCACCCCCTGGAAGCTGGCTAAGGGCACAGCTTACCTCTGGGGGCTGGGGGGCAGCAATGCTTTCATCCTTATCTGGATGGATTTAGGGCTCCTGGGATGTGACTGGAAAGCCAAGCGGGGCGCCGTGGCTATCCAGACTGGGAATCTGTGTCGGCCGGGGGTGGGGGTGGAGCGGAGCACCATGGACAAGGAATGCATGCAGATTGGCGGCCACAGCTGTGTCCTCGTCCAGACCCGCTCGTGGGCCTGGCAGGTGCAGTAAGTAGGCTCTGCCCTGATGGGTGTGAGCTCCTCACTGGGGCCCCAGCAGGTGGCAGCGGCCTGGTTGAGGGGCTATGCCCCAGGTCCCAGCAGTGTTGTGTTTTTATTCATGTGGCCAGTGGATTCTGGGATTGCATCTTCTTGGGCAGGTCCTAGGGCAAATCACCAGTGACGTGACCTGATTCATTTGTCCAGGTGCTGAGACCTAAGTAACCCGGAACACCTTCCCTGCTTTGCCCTCACTGACAGGGAACTCAGGGTCTTGCTCATCCTGGGAACCTGCTCTGTGGACCATGGCGTGGCCCTCTGAGTATTATTTCCCACTGCTCCACTCCCAGACACTCTGAATCTAGGGAGCACCACCCCCATCCTCAATGCCTAAGACACAGAGTCAGCTCCATGGGCAGCATAGATCATGGCCGTGGCAGATGGTACTTGTGCCCAAGCCCAGGAAGCTGGCCACCCCTCTGCTTCCCTTCACATTCCCCCCTGGGAGTGCTGAGCGAGAAATGCTGCTCCACTTCACAGATAAGGAAACAGTCGTTCACATCAGAGCATTGGCGCCACTTTGGGCATTAGGCCATTTATTCTTCCATTAGTTTCCTCAACAGATGTATATTGAGCACCTACTATATGCTTAGGGACCAAGGTGAGAGAAAGCAGGTGAGGGTGCAGACAGTACACAGAGAATCACACGAATGAATGTGCAAAGTACACTGGATACAGCTGTGGACAAGCTGAGGGCTTCCCTTACGGTAACACGGAATCCTCACAAATCCCATTGCATAGACAGGACTCGAGAGGTGATCTGAGCAAGGAGAATTCCCCAGGTTCCCTGTGCCCCAGCCAGGGTTTCCCACTGTGGTCCTGGAATTAGAGCAGTGACCTCTGTTCACAATCAAGGGGAGAAGCAATTCCTGTCCAGACCCCAGACAGGGCCAAGAGTCTGCTGGCCTGCCATGGCCTGCTCCATCCCTTGTAGGATGGCTGCTGACCAACCCCCAGCCCTGAAACTGCTCCAGTTCATCTCCCTCACCCCACTGGCCTTGGCCAAGACCTGAGCCATTTTCACAGTGCCAGGAAACATGGTCTCTTGGAGTCTGTGCCCACAGTCTGGGTCATAGGTCAGGAAGGAGCCCAGGAAGCAGGCAGCGAGGTTTCCTGACAGGGAAAGGAGACATGGAAATAAAGTGCAGGGTGAGGTCTGGAGAACCACAGGGCTGTGGAGTGGGAGGAGGAGCCCAAACCAGCATAGTCAAGGAGGGCTTCATGGAGGAGGTGCCACGAGTTTAGACTTCAACCTATATGAAAGTGGCAGGAGAGTATCATGGTCAAGGTCTTGCTTTAGCAGGCCAGCTTGGGCCAGGTGGCTGGAGGCTGAGAAGACTGATGGCCCCGACCAGGGGCAAAGGACTGAGCCTGGGCCCTGTGGGGAAGCACAGCCGTGGCCACCACTCTGCCATCACTCACGTGGCTGAGCCTTCTCTTGTGTTTGCTCCACTTGGTAGGAATAAGTATGTGTGTGTGGGGGGGGGGCTCTGAACAGGACCCATCTCTGGCACGGGAGCCTGGCTGGGAATGGACAAGGTGGCACTCCTCATACCAGGGACTAGGGAAGGGAGATAATGCACCCAGATGGGACTTGCGGGGTTTGAAGGACCCAGTGGCATCCACATGCCTTCAGGCCTGCCTCCTCCTCCTCCAGGAAGCAGCTGGGGCTCCCTTCGCCTCTGCAGCATCAAGCCCCACAGAGGAAGCTGACGCCTCCCCCTCTCCCCTTGCAGGAAACATCATCGGCTCGGGCATTTTCATCTCCCCCAAGGGCGTCCTGGAGCACTCGGGTTCCGTGGGCCTGGCCCTCCTCGTCTGGGTCCTGGGTGGGGGCGTCACTGCCCTGGGGTCCCTGTGCTATGCGGAGCTGGGAGTCGCCATCCCCAAGTCTGGCGGGGACTATGCCTATGTCACGGAGATCTTCGGGGGCCTCGCTGGGTGAGTGTGGGGCACTAGCTGGGGCTGGGGGGCAACCTCTCCAGAATGAACAGCCAGCTGGGCCTGGACCCGGGTTCCCTCTTCTGCTTCTCACATCACAGGGAGGTCATGGGTGTGGGTGGAGGGAGGGAGTGGGGGTGCTGGGCCACCTTCTAATGCCCATTCCAGCCCAGCTGGACGTTCTGTCTGGGCCCTTGACCTCTCTATATTTCTTTTTAAATACAACTGCCCCTAAGCTCTGCTCTCCACCTCGTGCTCCTGCGTGGGGAGGCCCTTACTATCTGAAACCTCTAGATAACGCTAGTATCCAGACAAGGATGGCCTTGATTTTAACAAGCCCATATGCAGGGGTGGGGAGGCATGATATTCCTACAAGAGCTCCCCTTTAGATAGCTCCCCAACATCCCTTGATTCACCAGTGGACATTAGCTGAGCACCTACTGTGTGCTGAGAGCCAGGGTTGCTGTGACAAAAAGATGCATTCCTGTCCTCACTTTGCTCAAAGCGCAGAAGAGACGCTGCCCCTCAAATGTTAATAAGACCTAGAGGAGCCCAGCTTTAAGGGTGTGTGCAGCAGGCAGCCAAAAGAATGGGGTGCCAGTCACCTAGGGAAGGCTCCCAGAAAAGCCACGTATGTGCCAAGTCTTGGAGGAAGGGTGGCATTTTCCCAACCAAGCAGTAAGGAGGGGGACCACATCCAGAGCCTGGCCAGCTGGTCAGAGCCATGGCAGGCTATGGGGCTTGGAGAGAACGGGGCAGCCTGGGGGCGGAGAGGGTTCACAGCTACTGCGTCCAGCTGAGCCATGCTACAGGCCTCGGCAAAGGTACAGGAAGATGCCGGAAGCGTTCAGGAGCCCGAATCAGGAGGACATGGTAGCCAGCGTGGCATGAGGGAGAGGAGGCGCACCTGCTTTCCCCCTAGAGAGGCTCCATGGGTGGGGGTTCCTGGGATGGAGAGGGGGTGGGGCTTGCCACATTGGAGGATTCGATGGCACATCTGGGGAGATGCTCAGTCAGGTCTTGGGCTGGGGGTCCTCAGAGTGAAAAGTCTAGGCTGAAGTATACAGGGTTTGGATCCGGGGCCTTTAGTGGGGCAGGGGTGTGTGGGGCCCTGGCGGGTCCGTAGCTGCTCTCCCCTGGGGTAGAGTCCTCATAGGGGCCTAAGACCCAAGGAAGCAGATGAATCGTGCTGTGTGGCTGGAGGGAATACTCGAAAAGGTGGGAAGGGAAGGAGGGCCCAAGGCTCAGCCAGGAGGTACCCAGCATCAAGGATGGGCAAGACGGGGGCACCCAGCAGGGAAGAAGCACGGAGCTAGGATGTCCCAGAAGCGAAGGGGTTGGGAGGTGCAAAGCAAGGGGTAGGAAACAGGGCTACGGAACAAAGATTAGGAACAAAAGGAAGCCACCAAACTTGGTGCTCCACAGGCCAGTGATGTCCCTGGATGAAGCGGTCTTGACCCTCAAGGGCAGGCCTGAACGTCAGGACCACCCCCAAGGACAGGCCCTCCCCTGGGCACAGGCAGAGCCTCAGGGAACAGGTCAGGCCTCACAACCATGAACAGGGTCCCACTCCTCCGTGGGCACCCCGCAGAGGCGAGACTTGGGCTGCAGGGATATAAATTACCCGCCAGCCCCAGCCAGGGCTTTTGCAAGGTCTAGTCCCTCAGGGGGGGTCACAGCTCAGTCAGCCATCTGTGGCCACAGGGCTCTACGGAGAGCTGCGGCTGTCCTTGAGACTGGGGGTCACAGGACAGCCCACCCAGCGCAGGAAACAGGCTGGGTAGCCACTAGAACAGTGATTGGTTCCCCGGCCCCTCTGGACGCCTGCCCCAGGGGCGGCAGTCACTGTGTAACTGTGCTAACCACCGTCTCTGCCGAAGCCACCCATAAGTAGAGCAGAGGCCGCTCGGGACCAAAGCCCCGGCACCAGCCTCCGGGTTCGGAGCCCCAGGCCACACGCCTTGGCCGGCAGGGCAGTGGGATGCCTGCACCACTCGAGCCCTCCCTCATCCCAGCTTCCTGCTGCTCTGGAGCGCTGTCCTCATCATGTACCCCACCAGCCTGGCCGTCATCTCTATGACCTTCTCCAACTACGTCCTGCAGCCTGTGTTCCCCAACTGCATCCCCCCGGCCACGGCTTCCCGGGTGCTCTCCATGGCCTGCCTGAGTGAGTGCCCACTGGGGGCCCTGGGAGCCGGGGCCTCTGCTCCCTGCCCCCTGTGGGAGGGCTGGGGGGCAAAATGACCACCCCTCCCGAGAGGACGGCCTCAGGGTGGAGTTTCTGGCCGTCTGGCTGCTGCTGCTGCAGGGGTGCGGTCCTGCTGCAGCTCGGCTGGACTGGGCCCGCCTCTCCCCTCCAGTGCTCCTGACGTGGGTGAACAGCTCCAGCGTGCGCTGGGCCACACGCATACAGGACGTCTTCACCGGCGGGAAGCTGCTGGCCCTGTCACTCATCATTGGCATGGGCTTTGTCCAGATCTTCCAAGGTAGGGCTGGGGTGGGGCTGTGCCCAGGGCTGGGGAGGCAGCACTGACCCTGGGCCTCTGGACCCCCAGGGCACTTCGAGGAGCTGCGGCCCAGCAATGCCTTGGACTTCTGGATGACGCCCTCCGTGGGCCACCTGGCCCTGGCCTTCCTCCAGGGCTCCTTTGCCTTCAGCGGCTGGAACTTCCTCAACTACGTCACTGAGGAGCTGGTTGACCCTCGGAAGTGAGCGGGGGGACCCATCCAGGCCCTGAGAAAGCAGCCTCCCTGCACAGACCCGCTGTCACCTGGGCCTCAGTCCCATCAGCCGCCTGACCTTGCCGCTGCCCCCAGGAGAGGCAGCCAGGACGCGTGTGCTGCAGCCTGGCCTTGCTCGGCCTGGCGGTGGGCAAGTCACAGCCCCTCGCTGGGCCTCCCAACACTATCGCTGTCCTGCTGTACATGGATCCCCCTATTTGCCTGTGCTCCCAAATTATGTATGTGCCCGCAGCGGGGTCCCTGCACATGAGGCCAGTGGCTCCATCTGATACTCAGCCAGGAACCCCAGCAGTGAGCAATTGCAGCTGGGGCTGAGGCTGATGGGGGGGTCCCAGGGGCACCCCAGACCTAGAGACCAGGCTCTCAGGGCACTTTTAGGATTTTCAAGGCTGATTCTGGCTGTATGCAATTTTCCCTTTATGTGCAGACATGAGACCCGCCCCTTAGGGTCCAATGTGGCCTCTCCCCCATGTACTCTTCCTCCTACCAGCCTGGGCCCAGGGCGCAGTTGTCAGGGGAGACAGACAGCAATGCTGCCCCCTTTCCTGTCCCCAAGGCCCCCAGCAGATTCAGGAGACAGAGACTCAAAATTCTTGTTGCTGGGTCCCCGGGCCCTCCTCCTCACCCCGGGCCCCCACCCCCCAGAGGGCTGACTGTGACGCACTCCCCAGGAACCTACCTCGCGCCATCTTCATCTCCATCCCGCTGGTGACATTTGTGTACACCTTCACCAACGTCGCCTACTTCACTGCCATGTCCCCCCAGGAGCTGCTGGCCTCGAACGCCGTGGCCGTGGTGAGTGAGGCCCCTCCCGGCCCCTGGCCCTGCCTGGCTCCCGCCCTGCCTCATGGACGGCTTCTCTTCTGTGCCCCTCAGACCTTTGGAGAGAAGCTGCTGGGCTACTTTTCCTGGGTCATGCCCGTCTCTGTGGCACTTTCCACTTTTGGAGGGATCAATGGCTACCTGTTCACCTCCTCCAGGTGACTGGACTAGGGGAGTGGGTGGTCCAGGGGAGGCAAGGCAGGTGCCCTGGCACACAGACAGTGCAAGGGCCAGCGGAAGAGAAATCCTGCCCGGTGGGGCCTGCCTGAAGCTGGGACGATGAACTCCCCAGTAACAGATGGCTGAGCCCAACTCTGAGGAGCAGAGAGCAAAAAGGAGGCGGACTTGGTGAAGAGAATAACTTGCCCAATGGGGCTCTTGGGGCCTGGAGCAGGTGGTCAAAGGGACGTCTGGTCTAGAGCTGAGGTCAGGGATCTGGCCGATGGGGAGTCCGGAGGCTAGGCTCATGCCCTTCCCTGTCTCTGTCCCTACCCTGCAGGCTGTGCTTCTCTGGAGCCCGAGAAGGGCACCTGCCCAGTCTGCTGGCCATGATCCACGTCAGACACTGCACCCCTATCCCCGCTCTCCTCGTCTGCGTAAGTCTGGGGACCTGGGCTGGCCAGGCAGGGAACCTGAGCCCCCCAGTAATGTGGGTAATGGCAGGTATGAACTCTGGTGGGCAGCCCACAGCAGGAGTGGGGAGGGCCAGGGCTCACCGACCTCCTGGCCTGAGCCGGCAGGCCCAGGACCACCTTCAGGGCTGACGGAAGGCAGGTGGAAAGCCAGCCCTCAGCCCAGTCCTCTCCCAGTGTGGGGCCACGGCGGTCATCATGCTTGTGGGAGACACGTACACACTCATCAACTACGTATCCTTCATCAACTACCTCTGCTATGGTGTCACCATCTTGGGCTTGCTCGTGCTGCGTTGGAGGAGGCCCGCACTCCACAGGCCCATCAAGGTGAGGCCGGGGGCAGACAAGCCAGAAGATGTCACAGCTTCCCCCATTTGGGCACCAGTGGCAGGTGACAACGGCGATGGGGATTCCAGCTTCTGCCGCGTGCTAAGCGTTGCTTTGGGCTTTGTGTGCACTGATCTATTCAGTCCCCGTAACAGCCCCATGAGGTGGGTGCTTTGAATACTCCCAGTTTACAGACAGGAAAACGAGGCTGAGACATTTGCTCACAGTTGCACAGGATTCCACGAGCCCCCACAAAAACGGAAGACCCTAATCTGAGTTAAAAGAAAAGTCCTCGCATTTGCATTTAAATCCTTGAGCTGGAGAAGTGTCCAGCGCCTGAAACGTGACATGCCAAAAAATAATTGACCTTCAGCCAAGTGCCAGGTGCAAGTTCACATACAGTCCCTGTGTGGCGCTCAGAGCCGCTGACACTAACAAATTCTCAACACTTTGGCCAACTGTCCATCCATGAACAGGGCTCTAGCCCCTTGGGCTGCGGCTCAGGCCCCAGTGTCCAGGAAGGGGTGAGGAGGGCCAGGGGGCCCCCAGGGCTGTGGGGCAGGAGAGCCGGAGGCCCTGCTCCATCACTGCTCTGCTCCCTCTCTGCAGGTGAGCCTCCTGGTCCCCGCCGCGTACTTGGTCTTCTGGGCGTTCCTGCTGGTCTTCAGCTTCATCTCGGAGCCCATGGTGTGTGGGGTCGGCGTCATCATCATCCTCACTGGGGTGCCCATCTTCTTCCTGGGTGTGTTCTGGAGAAGCAAACCAAAGTGTGTGCACAGACTCACCGGTGAGCCGGGCAGCCTCCCTGAAGGGCCAGGGCCAGGGCTGGTAATGGGCCCTCTTGGGGGCCCACCCCAGAGCAGGGTCTCCTAGCAGGACCCAGCCACCACCCAGTGTCTCCCCACAATGGGGCCCGAGTGTCACCTCAGAGTGAGCCACTTCCTGAGGACCGCCGTCCCATGGAGGCAGACCCCAAAGTCCATCTGTCTGTCTGTCTGTCTTCAGAGTCAATGACACGCTGGGGCCAGGAGCTGTGTTTCGTGGTCTACCCCCAGGGCGCCCCCGAGGAAGAAAACAGCCCCTGCCAGCCCTCCCCGCTGCCCACCACAGACAAGCCCTTGCAGACACAATGAGACAATTGTGGAGCCTGCAGCAGCTATTTCTGTTTACATGTTGTTTATTGAGGAGGTGTTTTACAAAAAAAAAAAAAAAAAAGTGGTTCTTTTCTTTTTTCCTTGGAAAGAAGATTGATTCCCACTTTTAGAGGTCTGTGATAAGGAAGCCCTAACTGTGGACCGGGTCCCCTGCCAGCACCGTCCTGCTAGCTTTTGCCACAAAGATCAGTGACTAAAACAGGGCTGGCGGTGCGCTTGTCTCAGGGGAGACCCAGGTGGGCGCAACTTGGGGACACGGGGGGAGCTGGTGGGGGCAGGTGCCCAGCAGCCTCCGGGAGAGGCCCTTTGTCACTGGGGGCTCTGCCACTTGAGCCAGGCATTCCCTTTCTAGGGCTGGCATGTCGGATCCAGAACCACCCCTGCCCCAAAGGGTCACAGAGGACGGGAGAGCAGCCGGTGTGCCCCTCCCCAGGCCCAGCAATGCCAGCGCGAGGCTCAGCCCCCCGGGAGTCCAGGGATTCCCTCCGGAACTGCCTTTCTTCCCATAAATCCCCACAGAATGTCAGGACTTCAGAGCCCACAGCCTCACCCTGGTTTACAGGTGAGGAAACTGAGGCCCTGAGACAGGCTGGGATAAACTTGGCCACTGTCCGTTTGTGCCTCAGTCCTTAGAGAAAGCATTCAGCATCTCCCAGGGCTTCAGGGCCTGCAAGAGACCACAGGCTTCCTCTACCCCGTGCCCACATTCCCAGCCCGGCCCTAAGTGCCCAGGTTGACCCCCTTCGCTAAGGGGCAAAGAGCAAAGGTCATCAGCCTTGCCAGGCCCCTACTGACCCCACAGGCGGAGGATGGGGGCAGAAGGCTCCTAGCCCAGCTCCTACAGGGCCTGCTGGGAAGACGTAGGAGAGCTCAGGGTCAACAGCACCCAGTATGGACTAGGTCTTAAGTGCCCACGGCCCTGTTCAGTGCCCCCCAGGGTCAATGAAGCCACAGACAACCCCCCAGAATGCCCTGGCCCTCATTCTCTGGACGTGGGTTCCCAGAATGGAGAGCAGGAGCTAGAAGTGAGACCCCTAGTGCCTGTGTGTGGACACGAGCCCCACCCGCCCCTGCTGAAGCCCCCACAGCCCTGCCCACCTTGCCCACCAGGGGGGGTGCTGACCGGGCAAGCTGCTGGGGCCTCTCAGTAAGAAAGGACGCGGAGGCAGGGTAGAAACGACTGTGTATTACAAAGCGGGGCTGTGGCGGTCACCAGCGCGTCTGGCGGGTCAGCAGACCAGCAGGGCCTCGTCATCACTGGTCTCCAACGTTGGGGAGCAGCGGGGCTGGGGGTTCCTGCAGACACTCAGTGGCTCTGGTGGGTGGGGACCTAGGGTGCTGCTGGCAGTGGGGGCCTGGGGGAGAGGGTCCTGGGCCGAGCAGGGCTCCGGAGGCATGTCCACTGGGGCTGGGCCGTCCACCAGAGGCTCCCTGCAGGCCTTTCTGTCCTTGTCCACAGGCCTGTTCTCTGGGTCCTGCGGGCCCACGGGGGGCAGCACAGAAGGTCCCACTTCTGGTGTGTGGCCAGGGGCCCTGGGGGGCCCGTCCCCAGCTGCCCCGGGGCTGCCTGTGTCTGTAAGGGGTGCCTGGGGGTCCGGGGCGGCCACTGGCGCAGGCTGGAGGAGGACGTCACCCAGCACTGTCTGTGAGGTGCGTGCAGCAGTCAGCAGCGGGATCTGCCCGCGTGGTACCCGAGGCCGGTGAAAGAGCCGGTTCCAGAGGCGGCCAAGGCGACGGCGGGAGGGCCCGCGGCGGGAGGCGTGCCGGCGCATCTGCCGCCGCATGGCGGTTCGAAGGTTCTGGAGCACCGAGGCCTGGAGGGTGGGGCAGTAGCTGAAGTCAGCACGACCCCCAAGGGACCCAAGACTCCAATCTGTCCCCCACACCTGTCTGTGGCCCACCATGTCACCTTGCCCTGGCCCCAACTCCCTCCGCCCTTGACCCCTGGAGCAGCCTGGCTGCACGCAGTTTAACCTTCCCTTAGGCTCCCTGCCTGGGGCGTTCTCGGAGGTCCAGCCGCGAGCCCGGGACCTGCGGAGCCTCATACCTTCTGGCGCTCACCTGGGATGCACTGTAGACGGGGAAGTCCTCCACAGGTGGAATGAGGCCCTGTGCGATGAGCTGCCCATAGGACGGAGGGGCCTCCCGCCGCACAAACTCAGCCTCCAAGCGTGTCATCTGGGTCTCGAAGGCCCTGAAAGCCATGAGCAAAAGGGCAGCATGGCAGAGATGGCCCAGACCCCATGCTGCCCGCCTCCCATGGGGCCGTGTGGGGGCTCAGGGGACGCGGGGCCTCACCCTGCCCGCCTCCCACGGGGGGCCCTGTGTGGGGGCTCAGGGGACGCGGGGCCCCACCGCTTCATCTGGACCCTCGTATGCACGCGAGCAGTCCTGTGTGGAGGGCCCGGGCCCCCATGTACACACCCACCGCCGTGGGCCCAGAGAGCCCAGGGCCTCTCTCCAGAGCCATGAAGGCAGAGGCTGCTGGGCCGCGAGCCCAGGCACCGGGTGGCAGGAGGAGCCCACCTGTACTCCTGCGTGCGCAGGGAGTAGAGCTTGAAGGCGCAGCCCAGGGCAATGACCAGCAGCAGGCCGCAGACCAGGCTGCCGATGAGGGCGGCGGTGATGACCTTGCGGGGCACGGCGGCCAGGCAGCCATGCTCGTCGCTGCCATCCTGGCAGTCTTCCTGGCCGTCGCAGCGCCAGGTCTCGAAGATGCACAAGTTGGTGCCACAGTGGAAGGTCCCAGGCTGGCAGGAGAAACAGTTCTTCTCGTCGGCGCCGTCGGGACAGTTCTTCTGGTTGTTGCAGCGGTCGGCAGGCGTGTAGCACAGGCCGCTGCCCCCCTCACAGGGGTACTGGTCGGGGGGGCAGGCGGGGCAGCCCTGCTCGTCCCGGCCGCTGGCGCAATGCCACCAGCCGTCGCAGCGCTGTGGCTCCGTGAAGCAGCCCTGCTCGCCTGCGTCACCCGCGTCAGCCTCGCTGCTGCTCCCACATGGCTGCTCCCAGGGCAGGCAGTAGCCCTTCACGTGGTAGGTGGCATTGAAGCCGTGGCCGGCGCTGCGGGCACGGGCATGGTAGGTCACGGTGAGGCGGCCCTGGGCAGCCTCGAGGCTCACGAGCCGGTGGTTGCTGCGATAGGACAGAGTCTGCAGCAGGCGGTCCCCGTGCTCACCCAGGCCCTCGTACACCTGCACGTAGTCGTCATACCCCAGCCGCAGCTCCAGCTGCAGCAGCACGTGCCGCTGCTCCTGTGTGTCCACCAGCCACGTGCAGTGCAGGTCCGAGGGCCCGCGGGTCGCGCCAAACAGGTCTGGGGAGGCGAAGGAGCCATAGAAGCTGCCCAGCCGCCGGCCGCAGGTCAGGTCGGGGCAGCCGGCCTCGTCCGAGCCATCGCCGCAGTCCTGCGTGCCATCGCAGCGCCGCTCCAGAGGCAGGCAGCGCGTGGAGCGTGCCCCGCTGCACGGGAAGGTGCCCCCAGGGCACAGGCTCCCCGGGGGCTCCGAGGCGGGTGCCGAGCAGTTGCCCTCATCGGAGCCGTCCCCACACTCATCCACCATGTTGCACTGCCATGGGCCCGGCAGGCACTTGCCGTTGTCACAGTGGAACTCGTCAGCCTGGCAGGATGCCTGGCCCAGCTGCCCTGTGGGATGAAGAGTTCAGGGAAGACAGTCAGAGAACCGCAGAGCCTCCCTCCAGCACGTGGTCTGGGACCAGGACCGGGCAGCGTGGTTCCCCCTCTGCAGAGCCCAGGACTGAAGCAAGAGCCACAGGGAAGGGGCCCTGGCCTCTCTATGACCACCTGAGGGACAGACGCCACCTGGAATGCCAGGGTGGGCACAGTCCCTGACCTGAGCTAGGAGTAAGGGAGGAGCCTCCATTCTAGCCCAGTGGGGTCGGTGACCTTGAGGGGCTCCAAGGCACTCTGAGGTGGCCGTATAACCAGTCCTGGTGCCACCACAGTGCTGAGGCTGCTGGGGGAGGCTCTGAAGGGAACAGGCTGGTGGAGGGTGCTGCTCTGTCCCTGGGAAGCCCATGTGGTGCACCGAGTGCTCTGCGGTGCCCCGCGGTGCCCTGCTGCCGGCGTCACCTCGGATGTAGGAGAGACGAAAGCC
This sequence comes from Craseonycteris thonglongyai, assembly GCA_004027555.1. Taxonomy (NCBI): domain Eukaryota; kingdom Metazoa; phylum Chordata; class Mammalia; order Chiroptera; family Craseonycteridae; genus Craseonycteris; species Craseonycteris thonglongyai. The sequence goes on from PVKE010004318.1 coordinate 15,520, forward strand.
CTGCGCCTGGCCAGAGCTGGAGGCATCGGAGTGGAAGAAGATCCAGACATGGTCCCGGGTGGAGATGAAGGCAGGCGGGATGGCAGAGCCGCAGAGCCGGAGGGCCTCCTGGCGGGGTGGGGCGGCTGGGCCCAGCATGAGCCAGTCCAGGGAGCACTGGTGGGACTCCTCCACATCAAAGTTGCGGAAGCTGCAGGGGTAGAGAGGGAGGCAGGCAGGGCGCACGTGGCTAAGGACCCGCAGAGAACGGTCAGGCCTGAGCTTATGACAAAGATGGCCAGCCCCACCTGCCACTCCTCTCCTCCACTCCCAGCTGCCCAAGGGTCTGAGGGTGGTTCCACGAAGAATCAAGACAACTGTGGACAGCACCCTTCACATCAGCCCCCTGCGGCTCTGGGAAGGCCTTGCCACCTGCCTGTCCACCCTCTTGTGAGCACACCCACCCCAAAGCCAAAGTGGAGGCGCAGGCAGCTCACTGTGGGCACTTCCCTCCCATGAGGGGGAGGCCCAAGGGTCCAGATCCCACCCCATGCTGGGCCTGTGCACTGGGGTGATGGCAGCGGGAGGGCTCCCATGGGGCCAGGGGACAGCTTGTCACTTGGGGAGAAACATTGGCCCTGGACCCCCTGGCCCAGGCTGTGGGGTGAGCAGGCCACAGGGCCTACAGTCTTTGGAGTGGAGTCTTTGAAGAGAGGGTACCTGAGAGCCATGGCCCCGTGGCCACAGGGAAACAGGCAGTGACACTAGGGCAGACCCTGACCGGGCCCATCACATCCCATGCTCTGGAGCTCTGGAGTAACTTGGGGGCCTTCTGGGCACTGGCATTTAGGAGCGTGCCCCAGCCAAATAGCCCCATGGGCACCCAGGCCGGGGGTCCCGGCCTCAGTTCTACCATCAGGTCACCTCCCACACTCAGGTCCTGCCTGGTTCCCTCTCCTGCAGACACTGCTCCTTGGCCCCTGGGGAAATCCTGCTCTGGGAGCAGTGCCAGCCTGGCTTCAAGCCAAGCCTGCAGGACAAATAGACACCTCTGCCCACCTCAGAGACAGCTGGACCATGCCCACCAGGCCTGAGAGCTCCCCTACCTGGCAGGCCTGCAGTGACTGACAGCCCCCACAACCCCTGAGAGAGGCCCCGCTCCATGCAGCCAGCCCCAGAGGCCCGCAGACATGGGGGAGCAGAGCACACTCACGCTCCCCCATGCTCACATGCATGCATATGCTTACAGCTCACACATGTTCACACATATACTCTCACACATACCTATTCACATGTGCCCTCCAAACTTGCTCAGACTTGTGCTCATGCACACACATGTGCTCATACACACTCATGCATGTCCTTTATACCCAACCAGATGTGGGCTCATGTACATACACACTTACACATCTGCTGTCACACATGCTCTCCACAAAAGTTCACACGTGCTCACATACATACACATACACACACACATCTACTCCACACCTGTTCACATATGCACTCACACACACACTCAACACATGCAGACCCCCAGAGAGTCCATCAGACACCCCCTGGGGCCCCCATACCTGATGGTGATCATATCCCCACGGTCGCCCTGGATGTACCAGCTGCAGTTGGTGCCTGGCGGGTAGTTGAGGGGCCAGGCCGGGCTGTAGATGACGCCACGCCGCTCTGTGTGCTGCTCCAGTTTCCCACTGCAGGCAGCTGCCGGGACAGGAGGCTGAGAAGTGCCGGCCTCACCTTTGGGAAGGAAGTGACAGGGTGGAGACATGTGAGCAGCCCCTGGCTTGAACACAGGTCTTCCCAAGGTGGGATCAAGGCCAGCCAAGGGCAAGGCCATAACTCGAGACTTCATGAAATTGGTGTGTATGGCAGGGCCAAGGAGGACCCATATGGACTCAGGGCAGCCACAGCCCCCAACCCCACCCTGTGTACCAGAGCTGAGGTCCTACCCCCATCCCTGGCAGGACTGAGAGCGAGCCCACCAACAACTCCCCCTGGCCCCTCCGAGGTGCAGCGTCTTGGCCTTGAGGCCTCAGCTCAGTGGAAAATTCTACAGCCCTAGGCCTGCTGGCCCTGCACAGACAATCCCACTGTGGCTCCCTGCCTGCACTCCCCAGAGCTTGACAAATACACGCCTCAGCCCGGGAGAGGAGGTGCTTTGCTCACCCAACACAGATCTACTCAGTTCCTACTGTGCCAAGCACAGTGCTTAAGCATGCTAAGTAAGACAGACAAGCATCCTGCTCTGCAGAGCTCACAGGCTGAGCAGGAAGCAGGCTGGCTTTAGGCAGATCCCCAGGGTGGAGTGGAAATAATAAAACAGGCCTGAAGGCCAGTGTCCAGATGGGGCTGGAAACGCAGGCTGGGTCTGATCACACCGTGCAGAATTCAGTTTTTATCCCTAGCATGAGTGGGAAGTCACCAGAGGTAGATGTCGTGACCGGATGAGGAAACTGAGGCTTAGAGAGGATAAGTGACCAGCCCATGGCCACACAGCCAGTAAGTGGCAGTCAGGACCCACCTGGGTCCTCTGGTGGGCTCAGCTCTCACTGCCAGCCCTGAACCAATGCATTTATAATGTGTCGACTGTACACTGTGTCAGGGACCAACGCGAAGTATCACACAGGCCAGTGTGAGCGAGGAGCCACCATGTCCCAGCCCCATGAGCTCACGGTCCCTACTTCATTATGCATGCCCTCTGCTTCCCAGCTGAAGGTGCAAAGCCTGCCATGGTGTGCCCCCTCCTTCCCAGAACCAGGCAAGGCCCCTGCACTTGGTCTACCCTCCACAACGCCTTCAACCCTCCACCACCCTGCTTCATCCGATGCTCCAACAGCCTGTGGTGAAAGCCCAGCACACTGTCCAGAAACCCCGAGGCTCAGGGAGACAAACAACTCTTTTCCAGCATCCAGTAACATCACCTCCTCACTCTCCCACTGCCTGCACCTTCCACGGTTGCCCTGGAAACAGAGGTCTGTGCTGGCTCTCAACAGACTCTTTAGGACCCCAAACAGCACAGCTTCATAAAAAAAAAAAAAAAAAAGAACAAAAGCCCTCCAGCTACCTCTCATGTTCTTAGAACAAGGACAAAATTCATCAATGTGACACCAGCCCCCTAGACCTCTCCTGCCTCATTTCTCCCCATAACCCACCTTGGCCACCACACCTACTGTGGTCCCTCCCAGAGGAGGGAGACTGTCCTGCCAGCCCCTGGCAGGATGCTCTGCCCACCCCTCTTAGCCTGTCCACTTCTATTGGCTTCAGATCTCAGCCCAGTGGCTCCTTCCCCGGGGGGCCCTCCCTGTGCTGCCCCTACTGGGCTCCAGTCTTCTACTCCCGCCTCTCTTTCCACCCCAGGCCCTGCCATAGAAGCAATTTCCCTTTGGGCTGCGCTGGCTCTGCTCTCTGCTGTGTCCCTAGAATCCCACACAGGGCCTGACAACAGCAGGTACTCAATAAGTATAGATCGACGAGTGATTGGTCAGTGTTTTTGCTTGGCATTCAGAGGCATGAGCTGGGGCCTGCAGTGACTATGGAGGCCGGGGGATCCAACAGTGACTAACAGGGAGACCAAAACCCCCACCGACAGCTTTCACAAGAGATTCAGAGGATTAGAAGAGGCACCAGCCCATGACCCTAAAGCAAGGCTGACCACCCAAGGTTCGCCGTCAGAGCTTCAACAGTCCCAGGTCAGGGAGGTACCAGCCAGGCCTCTGCACTTGGCACTCACCTGAGTGCCAAGATTTCTCATCCATAAAATGGGAATGATGCATTCTGCTCACAGGCCAGGAGGGGAAGGACTAAACAAACAGAATCGCGGCCTGGAGGCGCCCTGGGAGGTCTGGGGTTATACAAACCAGAAGAGGCTTCTCCTCCAGAGGGTTCTGGGTGAGAAGTTCACAGGCCACGCTGGGCCCAGCGTGGCTGGGGCCTATCTCCCCCACCCCACATGTGGAGCGTCTGAAGCACATGTTAAACCGAAGACTCCACCTGTCAGGAAATCACACCCTGTTCCCCTGTATCCTTAGCCCCCAGGACAGGGCCTGGGGCAGAACAGGGCCTGGTCAATACCTGCCCCTGCCCGGAGGCCTTCCCCAGGGATGGAGCACTCACAGAGGCTGGCTTTCTCACCCACACTGGCCAAGAAAGCCAGGCCCACATGTCTCCTGCAGCTAAAGATGTCACCTACCGCCTTTCTCTCTTCTGGTCCTACCTTGGCCAGAATACTTCTTCCTCTGGGACTTATGTCTGGTACTCTTCCGATGGCTTAATAGCTGCCAGCCCAGCTCTACCTCTCAACACGTCCCCCAAATAGTCTCATTCCTGAGAGCCCCCTAGGCCTGTCCCAGAGGTGCCCACATCTAGGGCAGCAATGGCCCATACAGAGTGAATGTGGAGCAAGAAGGAGGCCAGGGCCAGGGACCTCTGGTCAGGGCCTTTTGACTAGACACCTCTACCACCAGCTCAGCCCACCAGCTCCAGGCCTCTCTGTGATAGCAGGCCTCGCCCCCACCCAACACACCACCCCGGGATCCAGGCACAAGCAGAAGAAAGGGGCTTGTGAATGCAGCCCCAGGGCCCACACTGCCAGGCACACCATTCCATCATTGGCCTCAGCTTATCCATCAGTCAAATGGAGTCAGCGGGCGCTGTTTCTCTGAGCGTGGTTGGGAAATGAGGAAAGTGGACGCCTCTAGCAGACATTCACGTGATAGGATGAGTGGGAGGTGAGGGTTATGAATGAGTGTGATACAGGCTGGCAGTGAGGGCAGCTGGGAGGACTGTGTATTTGCAGAGATACTGATGCAGGAGAGAGGGTCTTGGGAGTGTTTGGGGGGCAGTCAGAGAGGTCTACCCACACTTTCACTGGAGGTGACCTGTGTTTGCTCAGGCAGAAGATTCCCTCACCCTCAGGTCAAGGTGGTCTGCTCAAGTGGGCAAGGGATGACTGAGCACTTTCAGATCAGCATGTGTCTTTCTTTCCTGGTCCAAAGAGTCATCAAATACTCCTGAGGAGGCATTAGCCTGATGAAGCACAATTTGCAGATCCAGTTTCTAGAGGTGATCAATACTCAGGACAGCCTGCCTGGTGTCACGCAGGGAAGCTGCCAGGTGAGTAGAGAACAGCCTGAAGACCCTGCCCAGGTCACAGTGGCTGCATGAAGGAGCCCAGAGTCCAAGGTGCAGCAGGTATTAGTCAGCGCCTGGAGCAGAACAGCGACTGAGGGGCAAAAACCCATGAGGTCCCCAGGGTAGCCCAGTGAGGCCCTCAGGAGTATCTGAGCCCAGAGGGGGCTGGGAAGGGGCAGGGGGACAGTTATGATCCAGGCTCCTCACAGGGGAAACCCTGAAAATGCAATCATGGAGCTTTGGGTCAGGAGTTAGAGGGGTGGGTCAGGTGGCCAGATGCTGTCTCTTAGCAATGCTAGAGGGTTCAGGGCTAGATTCCAGAAGAGCTAGGGCCCAGACTACCACGTGTGGCCACATGGGCTGTTCCTGCAGCTCAGAACAGCAGGGGACGCCATGCACAGGCACCATGATGTGAACCTGGGTCCCTGGAGTTGGGCCATGGAGACCCTGCTGGGGCTTGAGATCTCAACAACCAGCTATCTCTCTCTCCTGGCTCTGTGAGTGATCCTCATCCCTGGAGCATCCCTCTTCTAAACCTGGGGCACATGCATGTGACAGGTTTGGGGGGACATGCCCACCCACTACCAGCAGGACGGCTGACCTGGGGCTCACATTCATCAGGCCTGCCGTTCTCCCTTCCAATCAGTCTTCTGGCAATGGTATGGGGAGACTGACAGCTAGCTGTGGGGGCCAGGATGTCAGGCCAGGTGGGGGATGGCCCAGTGCTGAGCAAGGCAGGGCCCGAGGCCAGCGGAGTCAGCAGAGGAGTGCGAAGAAAAATCGGAAGGGTGACGGAGAGGCTGCATCTGAGAGATGGGCCCGTGAGAGCAGCTTCTGGGCCTCCCCATCTCTGTGATCTTGGCTGGCAGGGATCCCTCTCTCTGAGCTGGCCTACAAGCTGGGGCCTGAGCAAAACTAGAAATCCCACGTACCTCCTGCCCCTCCATGCAGCACCACAGAGAGCAAACAAATCAGCAGCCACTCCAGACTGGGGACAGCACGTTCTCCCAGCCTCCTGAGGCCTTTCTTAGACATCTCCCAGTGGTACCCAGGGCCACGAGGGCCTGGACTTATGCATTTGCCAACCCCTGGCAGCCCCCTCAGCAAAGAGCAAATGCCCCGGATGGCCTGGGCCACCCGCCCACTCCTGACAGTCTTTGCTGCACTGGGCCCAAGCACAAAAATGCCAATAGATGGACAGACCCATTCTGACAGGCAGGACGCAGGGGCAGGCTTCCAAATGTGGTTTTATTTTTTTAGATTCTATTTAACATCCACTAATCACAGGGCCAAGCTATCAGACAAAGTGTTTACCTCTCTCCTGCAGACCAGCTTGCCTAGAACCCAAGCCGACTGATCTCAGGCTAAACCCCCACCCACCTTCTTACCTAATTCACACACCAAGCCAATATTTCCCCTGCCCTCGGTTATCCCAGGGCCAGAATTATTCAATCTAGCCAATGCTACACTGTTTCCCTCACCCCGTCTCACCTTTTCCAGAAACTCCGATCGATGCTCTGGCTCAGGCCTCCCCCCGCACACCTGCATCTGCCTGATCAAACCTAGCAATTCCCTGCTGTGGCTTTGCATGGTGTGGCGTGTCCCTTCCTCTCTAGACACCTATGCAACACATTCTTCTGTCAATGGCATTGGTCTCTCCATATCATCACTCAATCACACCTTTAGAAATTAAATCCCAGGTGAAATTTTAAAACAGGTGGGCATCTCATGGCATCTCATGGTCCTTGGGGAACCCCACGGCCTACAGGAAGTACAATCTGTCCATTGTACCAAGCCCGTGACAGTTTGCTAGTGGTATTAAGTCACGATGTGTCAATTCTGGACCAAACATCTTGCTTCATCTGCACGTTCAACCCTAATTACAGGCTTAGAAGTAGGTCCTGTTATTGCACCCATTTTATAGAAGAGGAAACTGAGACTCAGAGAGGTTTAAGCTTGCCCAAAGCCAAACAGCTCCGTTGGGCTGCAGAAAAGATGCACAGGACTGACCTCAAGGGTGGAGCCAGGACCCCTGTTCTCAGAGGTCTGTAAACCAGAAGGAAAAGAAGAGAGGAGGAAAGAGAGAAGCATCCCACTCACCTAAAGCAGGGACTGCACAGCTGAGCCGGCCACTGAGAACGATGTTCACTGTGGGAGACACAAAGAGGGTCCAGTGGAGGGCGGTGTCTCTTGGTACCCAGGCCTCTGCCCTGGGACAGCAGTAGCCCTTGCGGGGCACAAGACAACACAACCTGAACTCCAGGCTGGTTCCCTTCCTTTCACAGGGCAAAGCCCAGAGTGCTGCCACCGAGACTCCTGCTCCCCGCCTGGACTTGGGGACCTCAGGGGGTCTCAGAACCCACCTGCACAGCCATAGAGAACAGTGAGCCAGGCTGGCTGCACCACACCACTCCTGCCACTCCCAACAGCTGGGAATGCTCACTCACTTGGGAGGGGCTGTATTTCTGTCTCCTGTTGGTGTGGGAACCTCGGGCCTGGACCACCATCAGAGGGAAGCCCTGCCTGTCAAGGGGGCTCCTGGCACCTTGAAGGGGATGTCTTCCTCGGAGGGGTCTTGGCAGCCACCTCACCCACTGGCAGCCAGGGAGGGAGGAAGGCAGTTCTGATTCCCCCATTTTACAGGGCTGCAAGGCTAGCAGAGGTCAGGGGCATCCTCACTGGGCCATGCTGACCTTAAGAAGGGATGTGAAGGGCTCGCCTGCCACCCACCCATTCAAGTAACCACCTCCTGGGGTCTGCCCTTTGCCTTCGCTTGGACCGCTCTGCTGCAAGGGGACCAGGAGGACGTGGGCAAACCCAGCTTCCTGGGGGTTCAGGGTGCCCTCTCTGCCCAACAGCAAATGTGCCAAGGAAGGCAGAGGGCATCTCTGGAAGTGACAGTCCTGACCTGGTGAAGAAGCTGCCTCCTTGTGGGACACATCTGGGCCACATCTGGGCAAGGAGAGCCTTGGGAAGCCAAGGGCCTGTACCCCTGCCCAGAAGCCCACCCAGCAGCTCAGAGTCCAGAGCATGTGACCACCAACAGACTGGGGAGTGAGCACTCTAGAGGAAGCAGTTTGGCCCCAGACGCAGAGCTCCCTAATTCTTGGGGGACAGGGGAGGATGCAGCTTAAAGCCTTCCGGTTTTTGTTTTTGTACTTTGTCATTTCAGTGCCTTCAGCAAACCTACGGGGTTACAGTGGCTTTCTGAGTGACACCACAGTGTGTCCCCTAATGACCCCAGCCTCCTATAATGGCCCCCCTCCTTTCTCCTGGTAAATAAAGGAGCCATGTGCGTGGAAGATTTAACCCCTTCTCTCCCTTACAGCGGGCCCTAAAAAGGTGGACAGAAAACCTCCTGGGTAGGACAGGAGCCCCTCTCGCCCAGGTGCCAGGCCTGGAGAGGCCGCCCGGTTCTCCCCAGACCCACCACTCTGGGCTGAACCGGCCAGTCCCTGGGTCTGTAAAGACACAAAGCGGAGACAGGAATATTCTCGAATCTGCCTCCTGCCTGGCATCCTGAGTCCCGGCTCCAGCCAGCATCACCCCCGCCCCAAATCCGGGCAGGAAACACAGACTCCTTCAGGGTGCAGCTGGCCTCGCCTTCGCCCGCAGCTCTGGAGGCCCCGGTCGCCCATCGCCGTCAGGCTGATCGCCGGTGGGAAAGCCGCTTCCTGCCCCCGCAGCCGCCTGCACACTCAGGCCGTCCTGCGCACGGCTGCCCCGCGCTCCCAGGCGCTGTAACAAGCCAGGCAGGAGCCCGGGCTCCGCGGCTGGAGTCGCCCTCCCAGGCCCAAGACCCCAGCAGGCCCGGAGCTCTGGCGCTGCTGGCTCCGGAAGCCCCGGCCGCAGACGGGAGGGCGGGACCGGCCAGGGCGCGGCGCGGGGCCTGCGCGGCCCACTCACCCAGGCAGACGACGGCCAGCTGCGCCCGGGCGCCCGGCGCCCCCTCCGGCCCCGCGGCCGCCCGCTGCTCCATGCCGGGACCGGCCGCCGGCGGGCGCCGTCTCCTGCCCCCCGGCTCCCGCTCGGGCTCGGGCTCGGGCTCGGGCTCCCGCGGTGGCTGCGGGCCGGGTGCGGGCGGCGGCTCGGGTGGTGTCTTTGTGAGGAGGCGACGGTACAGGCCCGCTGCGCGCGGGGCCACATCGGCCGCGGCGTCACGGGCCCCGCGGGGGCTCAGCGGCGGCCGCCAGGGAGGACCCCCGCCCGCCGCTGCCCCCGCGCCCCGGGCGCCCCGCCGCGGCCAGCCTGTGCCCCAGGGCCTCCGGCGCGCCCATGCCCCCGCGCCGTGCCGCGCAGCCCGTCCGGGCCCGGCGCCCCCCGGGCCGCCCCGCGCTGCGCCCAGCCCGCCGGGCGGGTGCCGCGGCTGCTGCGTCCGTGCGTGTGCCGGCCCTCTCCCCCGCCCGGAGCCTGGAGGCCGCGCCGCGCCAGCCACGTGACGCGCCCGCCGAGCCGCAGTGGCGCTGGCCGCGCGGGAGGAAGCGGCCGGGGCGGGCCGGGGGCGCGCGCCCCCCTCGGGTGCTGGACAGCTCCGCGCCGGCCGCTCGGGCCGGTCCGCGTCCTGCGGCCCTTGGGCTTGGCGCTCAAGACGGGCCTCGCGACCAGGGCCCCAGTCCGCGCTCCTGGCCTCCTGCCGGCCCCGGGGCTGGCCCCTCCCCGGAGTCCAGCTGTGCTGGGCCGCGCAGGGGAGGGAGGTCGGTAGGAGGCAGAGAAAGGGGCCCGTCTGAGCTCCTCCGGGAACCTGAGGGCAGGACAGCCGGTGGTCGCTGAGGCCTGTCTTCTGCGTGACGTTCCTGCCCCTCCGACCTGACCCCCGCGTGTGCCACAGCCCAAGGATCCGTGTCACATCCCCGAGATGAGTCCCTCTGTACATAGCAAGGCCTGTGATGGGAGGTTGGCAACCACGCTCAGAGGCCTCTGGAATCCCACCCAGTCATCCGGATAGGCACTGGTTAATGGAGAGGCGGCCTGCTTTTCAGGTTTGGGGCCTGCCATGCGGGAGAGCAGTCAACAAAGAAGCCTAGAGAGACGTGGAGGCTGGAGGAAGCCATGTAGGGTCAAACAGGGTCATCTTGAGACTGATGTGAAATCAGAGGTTCCCAAAGGTTCCCTGGCATGGAGACTTGCTATGGCCTGCCCCCACCCCCACCCCCAACTCAGGCTCAGGACCCCTCTACAATCCCCCTCCCCAACCTTTATTAATAGCTTAAGAGAAAAGAGAGAGAGGAACTGGTTGTTATATTAGTAGAAGTTGTAGACAGAGTAACTCACTAACTTACTTTCACTATGCAGGCTAAGGGGCTTTTAATTTTAAAATTGGGAGGGAAAAACGCCTTTTTAGTTTTTCTTTTTCTCTCTCTCCTAATTCCTTTGGTGATTTTTCCAAAGCCGACTTCTTCTTGATGGATGTAGTAAAGGATTTAAGAATCCAATACCAAGATAAACGACTCGTTTATGGTAAAGAGAACTAGCCTGCCATAATTTGGTTTTGGAATTTCCTCGGACGGCTGACTACTTGTCATGGCCACGTGTGCGTGGCGAAATGTCCAGCTGAAGTAGGGGCACGGGCAGGGGAGGTCTGCAGCTTTGTTTCCACTTCAGTGTATGCTTTCCACTTCAATGTATGTTATGCAAGTTGTATAAGGCGTCCATGGTTGATGCCAATGCCATGGGGAGTCCTAATAAGAGCTGGAGGCCAAAGGAAAAGTGTGAGCCCCTTTGTACACTTATCAAAATATCCTCCCATATGTTGAACCAAATGGTAAAGGTAAATAGTTCAGCAGTCACAAAGCATGACTATATATAAAGCTCCAATTTGCCCAGTCTCTTCGCACCCCATTGTCAGCCCTCATAAAGCCACAAGGCGGGGGGGGGGGGGGGGGGGGGGGGGGCTGCTGAGCTCCCTGCCAACCTTGGGCTCACAGGAAACTGTGCCCATTGCACAACAGTGCAGGCCATGCAACAAACAACTTATCTTTATTTACACTTTTGATAATTTGTTCCTCGTAGACTTGTTGCATTTATTTTGAATTTTTTGTAATATGATTCATTTTGCTACTGGTAGTATGGCCGTGGGTCTGCTGGTCCTCCTGCCTGGCTGGTTCTGAGGGCACAAATTTAGCCTCTGCCCTTACTGAGACTGACACACCCCATTTCTGTTATAGTCCCATGGTGGTCTAGTGCCCCCTGGAGGCCATAGCCCCAGGCTGGGGTTTCGCTGGGCAGTCCTCTCCACTAATCCATCTCACGGCTTCTGGGACACCTCCTGGCAGCCCAGGCTTTGCTGCTGCCAGTCACCGGGTCCCCTCCACCTCTGCAACTGTTTTTTTAAGATTTATTTTTATTGTTTTTGACAGAGAGTGAGAGACAGACAGAGACAGAGAGAAGGGGGAGGGCCCAGAGCAGTCTCCATAGTTGACAGCATTAGTTTTCCATATAGTTTCACTCCACAGGCAGGCGCAGGGCTGCACAGGGCAGGAACTGGGCCGGGAGCCTCCCGCATAGACCCCGGCAAGAACTGAACTGGGGACACACCCCAGTTCAGCATATGGGTCCACACGGGCTGGGCCCACGATTTGATCCCCGGGCTCCGGGGCTGCAAAGCGAATGCTTAACCTCCTGAGTCATCCCAGCTTCCCTCTCTGCAACTTTTCATAAACATCCTGTGTTGGTTTGAGTTGTCTCCTGGAGGTTTCTGTCCCTCACAACCCCAAATCTTCTGAGTAGGGGAGAACTGAGTACTGGAAAGAGGGCGATGGGAGCAATCGGCTCTGAGAATGTGAGTAGACTGTCTGGGGCAGATGAGGGAGCAGCAGGACAGAGGGGCCCAGGCAGGGGATCAGGTGGGAAGCTGGCCCTCCGAGTTAGGAAGACACAAAAATGCTGTCACTCATGCATGTGTCATGAGGTGTGGACTGTGGGCCACTGAGTCCTTCTGTGGTCTCTTCCAGGAGTGAGGAGAAGAGGCCAAGCAGAGGGGAGGGGGAAGGGGCACAGAGGTGTCCCATATAAATCCCTATTCAGAACATCGGGATCACTGCCATTGCCCACGGGCCTGCCCCTTGGACAGGGAGGAAGCCCCTGCCACTGGAGAGTTCCCCCACCCTCCTCTATCATTCATTTGCGTGCAGATGCAAACTTCAGCCTGCTCATCCAACTGGCTGCTGGATATTACATAGAGAACGCTGAGCTGAATGGTAATGGTCTTTCTTTTTTTTTTTTCTAAAGAAAGCTTCTTTTTTTTTTTCTTTTATTTGTTTATTTATTTTTGACAGAGAGAGAGAGAGAGAGAGAGAGAGAGAGAGAGATGCAGAGACAGAGAGAGAGAACTGAACTGGGAGAGCTCCCAGTTCAGCATATGGGTCCGCACGGGCCAGGGCCAGGATTCGATCCTCGGTCCCCAGCGCTGCAAAGCGAGTGCTCAACCCACTGAGCCATCCCGGCTTCCCCATAATGGTCTTTCTTGATTTCAAATAGTTAAAACTCGTTTGAGGACCAAAGGCTAAAAGTGGCTTTGGCAAGTAAAACTGAAACCAGGTCCTACAATCATCTGGTCTAGGTTTACTGTAGGTGTCTCCCCGGAGGACAGATGCTTCGTTGTCCCAACTGAACCCTAGACCAAGATGCCTTTCAGGCCATCGTCGGCACCTTCCCTGTGGTACCCAGTTCAGTTCACGGCCATATTGTTCACTGAGCCAATAACCTCTACTCCAGTGCCCCACACCACCCATCACGTCCTAATAGCTAGCCCCACACGTATCTCAAATCTGCCCACCATCTCCATCACCACAGCTGCCTCCCTGGTCCCAGGCACCACCTCCTCTCTCTTGGACCTCTGCAGAACCCTCCTGCATGGTCCCTTGCCTCCCAATCAACATCTGACATTTTGGATCATGCCCCCTGCAGAAAATGCTCCAGAACACACTTCAAAGTTTTTAACCAGAGTTTCGTGACCCTGTGGGGCTAGCCCAGCCTACCACCCTCTCCAAGCCCCACCCCTCCACTCAATTCCTTCTGGTCTCAGGGCATTTCCTATCCTCCCAGAGCGAATTTCTACTTTTCCTCTGTTCCGCCAGGAGAACAGACAAGAGGCAGAGCCAGAGAGCATTTGGAGAACTATTCTCAGCCCTGTGAGCAGCCACTCCAGCATGTAGATGTGCTGACAGACCCCAGGCCCCAGGGTCCCCTTGGAGAGAAACACTCCAAGCACCCAAGGTCAGGTACTCACTCAGGCCAGTGATAGGAGGAAAGCTCTGTCTGCCTCCGTGAGCCAGGTTGTCCTTGGGCAGAATCCATCCTTAGATGCCTTATAAGACTCCTTCTGGCACCCCAGCAGAGGAGGCTCCAAGGGCAGCATGGCTAAAAGGCTCTTTTGCTCTATATACATTAAAATTTATGTTTCTCAAGTGATGTTTTAACATCTCAGTCATGTAGGTAGAAACTAACATGAAAACCTGTGACTATGGGCTTTCTGAATGGCAGCTGATGTACAACTTTGAAATAAGATGGTGACAAGACAGGAAAGGAGATACGAAGAGAAAAAATAGCTGTAGAGAAAGGGACTTAAGGTCTATTTATTTAAATTAAAAATACTAAAAATATCAGAACCACATGAGATATCACTTTACATTTATTAGGATGGCTATGGAAGGAAGGGAGGGAGGGAGGAGAGAGGACAAAGAAAAAATAACAATTGCTGGCAAGAATATGGAGAAGTTAGAACCCTTGTGCATTGCTGATGGGAATGTAAAATGGTGCAGCTGCTGTGGAAAACAGTTGGGCAGTTTCTCAAAAAGGTTAAACATAGAACTAACATGTGACCCAATGACTCCAGGAGGAGGAACTTCAGGAGTTACTTATACACTCAAGTTCATAGCAGCATTACCATAACCAAAAGGTGGAGGCAGCCCAAGGGACCATCAACAGATGAATAGATAAGCAAAATGTGATTTACATGCACAAGGAAATATTATTCAACCTTAAAAAGGAAGAAAATTCAGCTACAGCATGGGTGAACTTTGAGAGCATTATGCTAAGTGAAATAAGCCAGTCACAAAAGGAGAAAGGCTGTATGATTTCATAGATAGGTGCCTAGAGCCGTCAAATTCAGAGACAGAAAGTGAAAGGGTGCGTGCCAGGGGCGAGCAAGGGAGGGGCGATTGGGACGTGACTGATTAACAGGTACAGCATTTCAGTTTGGGAAAATAAAAGTGTTCTGGAGACAGATGGCGGGGATGGTTGCACAACAAGGGGAATGTACTTAATGTCACTGAACTGCATGCTTAAAAAATGGTTAAAATGGTAAATTTTGTGTCATGTATATTTTGTTTTTCATTTTAGTTTTTAATTTTAAGATTTATTTTATTATTTGAGACAAGGTGAAAGAGAGAAGGGATGTGACATAGTGTCATTCTACACAAGTGAATGAGGGGCTGTGTGGGGTGAGAACCAAACTGGGAGCCTCCCGCAGTTACCAGTTGTGCTGCAGTTCAGCATACGGGTTTGCATGGGCCGGGCTGGGATTCGATCCCCAGACCTCACGGTTAAAAGGCAAGAGCTCAACCAGTTCAGCTATCCTGGCATCCCCTGCATCATGTATATTTTACTACAATAAAAATAAACTGGCAAAATTCATGATTGTCATAAGATTTCTACCTGAGCTCTGTGAGGCAAGGCGGCCAGTCTGGGTTGCTGCTTTGGGTTCAGTGTGGCTTCCTGGCATCCCTCCTAGAGACTTGGGCTGCCAGGGTTGGGGGTGGGGAGCAATACTCGGAGCCCAGAACCTGCTTTCCACTGTGAGAGGCCCAGGAACCCCCCACCCACTGAACCAGTCCAGCTACATCTGCAGGCACATCTGTGATGATGGGCTGGTGTGGCCACGTGCATCTATCCATAGACACTTCCCAAGCTGTTACTGGTTCTTACAACTTTAATAGACCAGTGGCTGTAAAACCATTCCACCTTCAGTATGGAGCAGTAATTTGAAAATTATAGACCTGGAACAATGATAGTATGTCGTAAAAGCACCATTCAAAAAAAGGTTTTTATTGAGATAAAAGATTACCACCAGGTCAGCCCTTTGGTTTACATAAGCCTCTCCACAGTGATTTTAAGTGATGAGTGCAGTTCCAATTATCAATCAAAAAGCTCCCCTCAGCCTTGCTGAATGAAGCCCTCAGGAGTATCCCGAAACAATCATCATCTGTGTGTTGATTTGGGGAGTCAATCCAATTCGGTTCACCTCACTAAATTATTAATGGGGCAAAGCCCATCAGAATCCAGAGTTGGACTAACAGCTAAGGTTTGTTCCTTAGCCTTGCCGCTGCCACAGGCATGAAGGTGGCAGGGTGAGAGGGCCTGAGTCCAGAGGCGCAGGTGCAGAACTGGGGAGCCTGAGGCTGGAGGCATGGGCTAGGAAAGACACCTGGACATGCCCTCACATCCCAAGGAGCATGTGTGGGAGATGGAAGCAGCCTGCTGAGGTGACCTAGTGAGGCCACCTGTTCCTGACAGAGCTCCTCAGACTCCCGGGGGAGGGGCTCTCCAGAGTGCAGTGCTACCCACCTGCCATGGCTCAAAGGACCCCTCCTCCACCATGGTGGGCAGCAAACATTGATGCTATGGACTTAATGACTGTACTTAAATCAACCCATCTTTACTTTAAGTATTCCTACTTCAAAAGCAAATTTTGTATCATGACCTTGAATGTAAATCCAGATCTCTAGCCATCCATAACTAACCATAAATATACAAATAGGCCAAATGACCAAAACAAAAGCTTGTACATTTTGTTGCCTGTATCCCTGTCTCTGTACATGCATGTGTGTGTGCGCATGCACGTGCATGTGCGTGTGTTAGTTGCCACCTGTGAGACTGAGATTAGAAAGTAGTCTATGTGGGGGGAGGGGGGAGGGGGCACCAGATATATGGTGTTGGAGGGGGACCTGATTCTGGGAGCTGGGCACATAATGCGATGCATGGGTGATGTGATGTGGAGTTGTCCATCGGGAAACTATCTAATTGTTACCAACCAATGTCACCCCATTAAATTTAACAATAAAATATAATAATATCAAGAAGAAAAAAAAAGAAAGTAGTCTAGAGCATTTGAGGCACACGAGCCTCAAAACGGAGACTTCTCCCTCAATTGCATGAGAACTGCTGGAGAGAACAACGTCCTTGTGTTGTGGGGTCAGTGTATTTCCTGTAAGATGTGACAGCCCTGATCTAGATCATGCTGGTCCCACCGGAAGTCACCCCAAGCTTCCCACATGATGACACACACAGAGATTCTGGAGTCAACCTGGTAAGAATTCAGCCCAGCACCCCCCACACCCATACCCATGTGAGCGGGTCTCTTAGCTTTTATGAGCCTTGGCTTCCCCATCTGTAACTAAGGACACGACAGTACCTATTTCACTAAGACCTAAAAGCATGAATACCTGGAAGGCACGTACAACAGTGCAGGCACAGAGGAAAGCACTCAGAAAATACCAGCCATTACCCGACTGCCTCCCCTCTGGGAAAACTCCTCTTCAGTCTTCAAAACGCAGGTCTGCTCTCCTTTCTCTGTCCTCCCAGAGGGAGATAAAAAACTTCCTCTCACCTCACTGCCCCTTCTGAAGGGGCTGCACACATCCTCCTCTCGTATGTCATTTGCAGGCTCATTTTCATGTCTGCCCGTGTCCTTAGGGTGTCAGCTCCTTCCTAGGGGCGTCAACCCCCATCATCCAGGGCAGCTCTGTTCACACCTGTGTAGTAGGTCAGCAGCAGCTACTGCCTGACTGGAGTTGAAGCAGATGACAGCATGGCTCGAGCTGCCTACGGAAATCATGTTCTTTCATTGTGTCCCATAAATCACAGCCTGTGTCTGCCAGCTCAGTACCAGCACGCCTTGGCACTGGGCATCACCTCCAGGGAATCCCACCCCACCCCATTCTCTTCCCTTCCTACCCCAGCCAGGTCTCATGTGCATGCCTTCTCTTCCTCATGTTTATACTTTCACTACATACTATGTACCTGTGACCAATGTATCATACTGTTTTGTGTGTTTTAAACGTTTACATAAGTGGTAACCTAACTTATTGCCTGTATCCTCAACTTACTTTTTCAGCCAACATTATGTCTTCAAGATTCAGCCACACGAATGGAGACAAAGGTTTGGAGACAGAAGAAGCAGCTTGTGAAAAGGTCCCAAGCTCTGGAAGACAACTGCGGAGCAGACAGGAGCAGGGGTTAGGTTGTCCCTTCCTGGCCCCATGCCTCAGTTTCCTTTTGAGGAGGCTCTGCCCCTTGCGGTTGCAAGCAGTCCAGAGAGGGCTTTTAATCAACACCCTCTATCCTGCTTCCTGCAAGCATGGACAGGTTCACGACCAAGGTCAGGCATTCACCACACCCCTCAGGTCCTGGTTTCAAAGCAGGGAGGGCAGGGGTGGGAAGTGGGTGCACAAAGGGGATCAGGAAGGGGGACATGGAGATTGGCAGCTGGTCCTTGGGCCCACCTCTTGTTCTGCCAGCTTTGCTGGCTATGGATTCCCTGAACTGCCCCCAGAACGTCCTCTCTCTCCGACAAAGTCCCCTAGTGTCTTAAACAGGCAGTGGGACCGGCTGTGGGTAAGAGCAGGCTGCAGGGGCCAAGACTGGTGTGCTACCGGGTCACGTGGCCAGAGTACGTCCCCTCGAATATTCTTGTGGGGAAGTTTGTGGTAAGGATGGGGGAGGGGACAACAATGATATATTTGCTTTTTAGGGTAAATTTGGCAAACAGCAACACCTGAGGGAGGGTCTGGTGGCAGTTCCAGATCTACATAATAACACATTTAAATTTTAAATAGAAATAAAAGTATTCAATGAATCTCTAGCTCACTGGCTGACCCAGAGTATAAAAGTAATACATGCTCGTTATAAACAAAATAAAGACCAGTCGTACAGAGAATAACACTGTATGATAATTTTGGCAAATACAATTCCAGGCTGCTTTAAAAATATAGATATATTATATTGCAGTAAAATATGCAAAACCTAAAATTTACCACTTTAACCATTTAAGTGTACAATTCAGTGGTGTTAAGCGCATTCACACTGTTGGGCACCCCTTAACACCATCCATCTCCAGAAGTTTTTTCATTTTCCCAAACTGAAACTCTGTTCCTGTCAGACACTACTTCCCATTCCCCTCCCCCAGCTCCTGGCAACCCCCGTTCTACTTTTTATCTGTCTGAATTTGACTCTCCTAGGACCTCATAGAAGTGGAATCATGCAGTATTTGTCCTTGTGGGATCGGCCAGACTAACTTTTTAAAACACAGACAGACATTAACCAGAAATGGAATTGCAATAAGCAAGATGTGTCACTTCTTTTATTTGGCAGTATGTGGACCTCCTCTCTCCACATTCACATATGAAGTTCTGCACCCTGGCTCTGAGCGCACCTGCCTGCCTGAACCACACTCCAGGAAGAGCGGTGCATAGCATTTGTCACTCTAAGCCTTAGAGTCTAAGCCTTAGACTCTAAGGCATGCCTACCGGCTGACATTAGGCTGCTTCTAGCCTCTCTCCTGAGCCATCTTCAGCAAATGACCTCAGTCTTCATCTGCACAAAGCGATCCAGTCAGGTGTTTAAGATGAGCGCCAGGAGGTCTGGTGTCTGAGCCCCAGGGAGCAGTTTAAACACTGCAGCACATCACCAGATTGCACCTAGAAGGTGGGACATAAACAGCGCTCCTGTTCTTCGCAACTCTGGGGCTTTATCATCAGCCTTTCTGTAATAGTTTCTTATGTGGCTAGAGGGAAAACACCTCACTGCTTCAATCTGCATTTGTTTGATTGAACATCTTTTCATGTTTATTGGCCATTTGCCTTTCTTCCCCTGTGAATTGCCTATTCCCACCTTTTGCAATCTTTTCAAGGAGAAAAAATATTGGGAAATAAAGACGAATGTATACAAGCCCCAGGAACAAGACCAAATAAAATGGTGCCTCCTTAAGCCTCTCAGAAGGGCACATTTGTCAACAGAATGAGCATGCTTTAAAAATCTTTCTTTAGCTGGTTTCCAGGGTTGTTGTTGCTGTTTTTCCTCAATATGTGAATCATTAGCATCCCAGTAGCTGAAATAATCCGCACCAAAAGCTTACAGGTCTCCTTCCAGCTCCTACATCTCAGCTAACAAAGAGAAAAAGCAAGTTATCTAGCACGGGAAATACGCATTTACATTCTCTCAGGTAGCTGAGGCCAAGTTCAACTTAACATCATCTGGCACCTAGTGCACTATGTGCAGGCAGGAGGTCTCCAAGATCCTTAGCACAGGCTTTCTTGCACTTGAACCAGCAAAAAAAAAAAAAAATGTAATCCCCTCCACCCCAGAGAATATCAGATATGTCCACCCCAAAATTCAACTATTTATTTAAATAACATTCTGTGCCACTTGGAAAACCAAGGGATAATATTCCTTGTTTCCTTGCTCTTCCTCCCCAGGAAGCAGCTGATAGAATGTGCACATCTCTGCTTTCCTAGCCCAGAGGAACCTTTATCTGGAATCCCTTAGGCTGGAATCGCACAGGAGGTAGAAATAGGGGGTGAAGGGACAGCCCCCAAATGGAAGCCTAGCCCGACTGTGAGGCCACAGGCAATGGGCAAGAAGAGTTCAATCTGCCTGTAGCTGGGATGGACAGACTGGGGCGAAGATCCAGATTGTTGTCCATACAGCTTTGATCATTTTAATATTTTAACTGAGATTAACTTTCATGCAGTGAAATGCCTATATCTTAAGTGTACGATTAAATGAGTTTTGAAGAATACGTACTCACACCTCTACCAAGTTAAAGAACATTCCCCCAAAAGTTCTTATGTCCCCCTTGTCAGTCAGTCCCGCTACCACATAGGCAACCACTGCTCTGACTCTAGATTCATTGGCATTTTCTCAAGGTTCATATAAATGGACTCATCCACTCTGCACTGCACCATGTGAAATTTCATCCACATTGGTGTAAGCATCAGAAGTCCATTTCTTTTTGTGGCTGCGT
Source organism: Craseonycteris thonglongyai (assembly GCA_004027555.1). Taxonomy (NCBI): domain Eukaryota; kingdom Metazoa; phylum Chordata; class Mammalia; order Chiroptera; family Craseonycteridae; genus Craseonycteris; species Craseonycteris thonglongyai. The sequence continues at coordinate 35,657 of PVKE010004318.1, forward strand.
ATTTGGACATGCCACAGTTTGTTTATCTATCTCTTGTGATAGACACTAGGGCTGGTCCCAGTCTTGGCTATTGTATTTAGAGTATCTGTGAACATTTGTGTGCAAGTCCTCTTGTGGATACTGCTTTCATTTCTCTTGGAGAAATACTAAAGCGTGGAATTGATGATAATGTGGCTTTGCCAAGCTGATAAAAAGAGGAAATTTCCACTGCTCTGCTAAGCCCACTGGTTCTCTGCTAAAAATTATTTTGTTACTTATATGTATTACAGATATATTTTTCCAGTTTGTAACTTATCTTCTTTTCCTAAGATTAAATTTATCATTCAATATCCCAATTTACACAACCCAGAATCGCAACCACCACCACCACCACCACCCCTGCCCCCCAAAGGAAAAGAAAGAAAAAAATCCAACAAACTACTGGTAGTAATAAATGAGTCAGGCAAGAGGGCTGCTTTAAAGAACCGCATCCAAACATCGAGGGCACTCCTACATAAGACTGTGGGGATTAAAAATTCATAGGAAAATTATCCCATTCACCATACCTAGAAAGAAACATACAAGATCTAGATTAAGAACACTGTAACTAACCAAAAGACTTGAAAAGGGACATAAATAAATGAAAAGATAAAAGACTGCAACAAAGTCAAAAGGCAAATGACAGACTGTGAGATAACATAGATTGTATCTATAAAAGACAAAGAATTCTTATCTAATATAAATGCCACCTACAAATCAGTAAAAAAAACCAAAAACTGAAATACTGAGCTAAGGATATAAAGAGGCAATACACAGAAAAAATGCAAAAGGCCCATAAGCATATACAAGGCCCATAAACATATGCAAATTCCACTTGCAAGCAAGGGAAATATGGATTAAAATAATAATGAGATACCATATTACAAAACTGTCCCTGATATTGGCAGGTTCCAGTTTTGGAAAGGTGTGGAGGAGTGGATACTCCACAACAATTCCAGGAGGGGGAAATCAGTATGGACTGTCCATACTACACTCAAAAATCCTCTCTCAACTCCATATGCACAAAGTAACCTGTGTGTGAGGGGAGGGCCATCCTAGCTTTGTCCACTATGATGAGATTCAGAGAAAACCCCACACTACCAAAATGTCCACCAGCAGAGGTCCCCTCTTCGTGTGGTAGCCACAGCCAAGTCAGGAATGCTGGGGACCAGTAAATGAGAATAGAAGGAATCTAGAGGCTGTTCCCTGGAAAGACTTCCAAGATGAACATGTTAATCATTTATGCTAAAAACACATGCACATGAGATTTATCCCAGGAATGCAAGATTGGGGTAAGGATCTAAAAATGAATGAATGTAATACACTATATCAGTAGACTAAAAAAGAAAGAAAAAACCCCACATAATTATCTCACTTGATGCAGAGAAAACATTTGACCAAACCCAACACACTTTCATGGTAAGCACACTCAACAAACTAGAAATAGAAAGGAATTCATCAACCTAATAGGCATCTATGAAAAATCCATAGCTAACACTGTATTTCTTTAAGTATGAAGTATGAAAGACTGATGCCCCTAAGATCAGAAACAAAGACAAACATGTGCTCTCACCACTTCTATTTAATATTTTACTGGAGGTTCTAGCCAAAGCAATCAGGCATAAAAATGAAATTTTAAAAATCCAGAATGGGAAAAAAGAAGTAAAACTATTCACAGAACATGTGACTTGTATACAGACGATCCTAAGGAATTCACTAAAAGCCTATTTGAACTAAAAAACGAGTTCAACAAGGTTGCAGGATATGATATACAAAACAATTATATTTCTATACATTTGCAATGAACAATCTAAAAATGCACTTAAGAAAACAATTCCATTTACAACAACATCAAACAGAAGAAAATATTTAGGTACAAATTTAACAAAAAATGTGCAAAATGTATACTCTGAAAACTAAAAAAACAAAACAGAAAAAAACACTGTTGAGGGAAATTTAACATCTCCCCTTGGCCATGTAATAGTCACATGCTCAAAACTGATCTGGAATACATACCTCTGGCTAGCAGTAAAGATGTGCCAGAAAAATACCAGGCCCACAATAACTCAAGACCTGTTACCAATAAACTCATCTCTGATGCTCCTATCATTACTGCGAAGGCTTCAAGTATGCCTACCAGTTTTTCTCTGCAATGTCAATCAAAAACAACCATGCTGCAAAGGTCAAGAACTGACCCCCAAAGCGAGCAAAAACAAACAATAAACCCAGATACGTGGGAAAGGCAGAGCGTGGGACAGCTGCAGCAGGTGAATTTAACTATTGGGAACACGGGCTGATGCCATAACTGCAATTTCTACAGCTCCTTGAAACTGTCCTGTTGCGTCAGACATAAATTTTGTTGAGTTTAACATGAGAATTCCTGGATAACTTTTTTGTTTGTTTGTTTAATTCCAATGCCTTGCCGCGCACACAGAGAGTCCGATGCAATTGCTCTGGGTCAGGCCTCACGGTCCTATGTTATTGATCCAGCCTCACACCTGCCCTCTGCAGACGCTGGCTCTCATCATGCGATGCATGGGTGATGTGATGTGCACTTGTACATCTGGAAACTATCTAATTGTTACCAACCAGTGTCACCCCATTAAATTTAACAATAAAAGAAGAAGAAGCTGGCTCTATATTCGGCACACGGAGACCCTGTGATTGTTCCCTCCCTGGACTTTCCAAACTTTAATGAGCCTGGGGGTCACGCTGGCCGCTCTCCAAGGCGCCCGTGACTTTGGGCTTTACTTGATCTTGCCGAGCCCGTCTTCGATCTGCGAAATGGGGACAAGCGACTGCAGGGCTGGAGAGAGGACATAAAAACAGCAGGCCCGTGAGAGGCGCTGGACATGGCATCCAGTCAGCCATCAGCGGAGAAGTCAGCGGACAAGACCCGGGTTTGCCCTCCCCCACGCAGCCCAGGGACACAGCGGCAGCGCTGGCCCCGGCCGTGCACGTGACCACCTCCGGTGTGTTTCCAGCGCCCCTCGCGCCCCGCGGAAACGGGGGAGTCCCGCGCTGTTCACAGGGGTGCCGATGTCGAGCATGGTCTGCAGCTCGGGGAGGCCCGAGGAACGGGCTCTGGGACAAAGCAGCGCCTTACCCTGTCGTAGGCAGGGATGCGGCAAAAATGGCATTTCGGGCTCACCCTTCCACCCCCATAATGAGATGAGGAGGTTAGGAGAGCAAAACTGGGCTTGGGCAAAATGTGAGTCGGGATGCTCGGTTGAGGCACCGCTGGGATTCGAACCCAGGATCTCCTGTTTACTAGACAGGCGCTTTAACCAACTAAGCCACGGCGCCGCCCGCAAGAGTACCGCGAGAATCTGTTCTCTATTACTACTTACTCCATCAGTCGCACACTCAAGCGGAAGTGCTACTGGTGGAACGCGCATGCGTAGTGCGGGACCTGCTCACGGGCGACTGAGGGAAGGCGGAGTGACACAGAGACCGGAAATTCAAATGGTGCACGGTGGGCAGGGTCCGGGTGGGGTTCCCTTCCTGGTGTCTGTAGGGTCCTCGTCGGGCGTTGAGCCCCAGGATGGCCTGTTTCTTTGAGGGATACTAGCGCAAGAGCCCTTCTGCCCTCCAGGGCTGGCGCAAGGAAGTCCCCCAGGCTGTCCGGTGAGGCCAAGCCTCCTCCCACTGCGGAGATCCCCGCCCCGCCAGCGCGGCCCGGCTGCCGCCTACCCGGGCGTACAGTCCGAGCGCACACCCAGCCGTAGTCCCGCAGTGACCACGCGTCGGTCTCAGGACGCTGGCGCCCTCCGCCTGGGAGGTCGGCGGCCCACCTCGGCCGCACTCTATTTGAGTCACCGGTCCTGCAATCCTAGGGGCTCATCTGCCCTTTTGTCGAGACTGGACCCATAGCTTCAATTGGGCCGCTTCTCCGGCGGACTGTCAGGGGAAGAGTTCGGGGACACTGAGGGATTGAGAACTTCAGGGGCCCAGGCTGCAGGCCTTGGAGCACCACCACCGTTCGTGGAGGGATTCCGCTGCAAGGCAAGCCCCTACCCACCCAGACGTCTCACTTGTCCAGTCTTCTCACTCACACATCAGCCACTTTGTCCCAATACTTTAGGGGGCCTCTGAGCAACAACAAAACCAAACACCTCACCCAGCAATTCCTGGGATGGGAGGGTCTCATCCACAGAAAGATAAGCCTGCAGAAATGCATGCACAAGGAGGCTCACCACAGTATTATTTGTAATAGTAGACAATGAGAAACAACCCAAGTGCCCATGGATGAGGGCATTGGTGATGGTGTACGTCATCCAGCCGTCCTCCTTAGCAGTGGGGAAGACTACATCTAAACTGTCTTCAGGGAGGACAGAGACCACTAGCAATAGGACTTCTCTTCGAGGAAAAGCTGAATGTCTGAGACCGTAGAGGGGAGTTTTGACCCATTCGTATGTCATTCATGTAAATAAATGGATAGCTACTGACCAGCCAGCTTGAGTCTGAGCAGTCCCAAGGTTGTGACTAAGGAGGGTGTCACCAAGTATGGGACGTGCCCAAAGAATGACTACCAGCTTATGGTGCTCCTAGACAGACTCATTGGATGCCAGTCAATTGACAATAAATCAGCCCTGCAGTTAAGTTTTTAAAAATGGATCAAGGGGCGTACTCAAGATATTTGAGCGAATCATGTGAGCAATACCAAATGGACAAGGGAGCCCTTCGTGTTTGTCAGCTGAAATCTTCACTGTTGAAGTAACTGATTTATGTTGTACTGTATGCTGTGGAAGCAGGACGAGGGCTGCACGTATGCATAGGCATGCTGGAAATGGAAAAGTCTAGAGAGCATAAAACATTCGGGTATGGAAATGCTCACCACCCGCCTGACAAACTAGACCTTCCTCTGCTCTGGGCAGGTGGCCAAAGCTGGGAGCATTAGACAGGGAGGCACCCACATTGCCACGCCATAGTACAGTCTCCTCCATAGACAGGGACCCACACATTTTCCTCTTCATTGGACAAGCTGTCCCCCCAGGGGTTGCCTTACAGGCAAATGGGAGTCCAGAACGTGTGTGGATGAACACTAGGACATAAAGCTTTGAAATACCAACAATCTAGAATTCAAATGCACAGTTGTCTTCCAAAGGAATCTAGGTTTATTGTGCTAGACAACTAAAATCTCATTCAACAAGGGTGCTGTGGAGCTGAGGAAGCATCATGGCCATAGGAGCCCAGCGGCCAGGGAGTGTCCCTGCAGAGCCCTAAAACCTACATGACAGGTGGCCTGTGCTGAAGTCACTCAGGGGACCCAGTGGCCATCAGTCATCCCCACCCACACTGCACCACCGTGCCAGCGAGTCCTTCTCTTCTGATGAGGCCTCTTTTGACAAGTCTTTGGCATTCATCCGGCAGAACACACATTTGGTGACTGTTTCAGAAAAGATGTCACTTTCGTAGATGGAGAAATGCCTGTCACATTCTTCACACTAACATGAAATATTTTTAAAAGACAGAAAGGCAGTGCGGGTCAGAGCAGATCAAGACATGCAGTTATTAATAGAATTTTCCCACCTGATCCAACTACCTTGGGCTAAGTCAAGGCGAGAACTGCCTCTCCTCTCTGGGTTCTCTACCCCTGCAAGGGTGGACATTGCAAGCCACTGAGAGACTGTGAGCACAGGCTTCTCCCTGTCTTCCTCCCAGAAGCTAGGCAGGTACTGCCAGCTCATGTCCCCTGCCTTGGAGGTCCTGGGGGCAGGAGTGGTAAGCCCCTTGGCAGTAAAGAGCACAGTGGGTAGGTGTCTAACAGCATCCTCTGCTCTGTGCAGAGCAGAACTCTGGGGCCAAGGGGACATCCTAACTCCATGACATCCTGCGGGCACCTCACTTTTACAGAACCGTGAGAAGCAGGTAGGCAAGGTTTGTGAACAAAGAGAGATTTTTACTAGATGACGAAGGTGCTGAGCATCTCCTCCATCTGAGCCTGTTTCCAGCCAAAGCACACAGAGAACAGTGGATACTGCAACACAGATCACTCACCACATCTACTTCCCACAAACAAGTGAGTGGCATCACGGGGTGGGCTCTCAGGCTATGGGCAAAGGTCTCTCAGTGGTTCCCACCACAACACGGTCCCCTGACACTCCAAGCACCTGTGCTTTGCCACCTCTGCCCACCTCAGGGACTAAGACCTGCAAGAGAGGCAGGGCAAACCCGGCCGGTGGCAGGCCCTCTAGGAAATCCAGCCTTTTCATTAAAACTTCTTTATCCTACAGCATAATTTCCCAGGGCCCAACCCTAGAACAGCAGGACACGGAGGAGACAACTCCGGCTGACAAGTGAAGATGTGGGCAAGCACTGTTCTGTAGCTAATCAGTTTCTGGGGCCTGAGGGCCAGCATGGTCACAAAGGCCATGAGGGTCAGCTAGCCACAAAGACAAGAGCCATGTGGGTCCCGTCCCTCCCCTCCCTGTCCCACAGTGCTGTTCCCCAATTAGTCATTCCCAGAAGCAGTGGCTCCCAGCCTGACCTGAGAGGAGATAAGCCTGTAGGATTCCAAGGGAAGAAAGACTCAAGAGGGCCCAGCATAGACTCCTGAGCCCCTTGAGGTGGCAGCCAAGTGTCTGCTCTGTGGTCCCAACAGGGACAGACCTCTGCTACCCAAGGATAGCCTCTTTGGCCAGCCCTTGCTGCCCCTGGTAAAGCAGAAGATGTGCCCACTCTACCACCAAGATTTCCACTAGAGAAGAGCAGGCATCTGAGGACCTCCTGTGGGAAATGGGGCACTGGGGGCCCGGCCAGGGGCCTGCTGCTGGAGTGTAGAAAGCTCACGCAGTGTCCAGCTCTGTGCCCAGCCATTCCTCCGGTGCACCCCCAGGCCTCGTTTCCCAGTCCCCCTCATTCACCTCTCACTCCACTCCCCAAACACACCAGGCTCACTCCTGCCTCTGGGTCCTCACACAGGCCATTTCCTGTTTCCTCCGCTGGGAAGTTCTTCTCCCCAAACATCTGCACACCTCACTCCCTTGCCACCTTCAAGTCTGAACAAATGTCACCTTCTCAGTGTGGCCTACCTATCCCAACCACCCTGTGAAACAGTGTAACCTCCAGCACTTCCGTCCAGCCTTTTTTATGTTTTCTCCAAATGACTTGCCAATATGTGACACACTACATAGTTTTCCTATTTCTTTATACATTGTTTGTCTCCCCTTTTAGAATTTAAGCTCTCTTCAGGCAAGGATTTCAATCTGCTTGTTCATGGTTTTATCCCCAGTTTGCCAATAAATGTTAGTTCAAAGTATAAATTCATCCGTAGAAAACCTTCACTGGGCTTAATTTTACCCAATACCAACCTGTTTCTCCTTTAAGCCCAGGGCCTTCTTGTTCTCGATTACCAAAGGAATTTGGTCAATTTCTTCAATATTCCATAGTCTCATGGTTCTATCCTAAAACAAGTCAAACAGCAAACCATCAGTCACAAAACGGGCTTGTTAGGCAGGGAGGACCCGAGGCAGCCCATCGCATTCAGGTTACTCGTGCAGAACCTCGACCTGCAGAGGAGCAGAGTTAGGGTGACCAGCTGTCTCAGTGCCTCCAGCACTCTTGCAGCTTTTGCACTGTTTAAGTCCCATGCCCCAGCAAGCCCCGTTCAGGGTGCACAATGTCTCATTTTTTGTTCAGCGATGGGTGTGGAAATTTGGGGGGAAGTACAAAACCCATATAGAGGCTCCCAAAATAGAAGTTGAGAGCAAAACTATTTTTAATGCCAAATGGTTACACACAGATGATCCACTTCCCATAGGTGCTTGTCACTGTTTTCCACAATTCGCAGTTCACAATAATAGATTAGCCGTTATTATGATTCACTCCCAGTGACGCAACTTAACTGCACTGTAATGGTAAGTTTTAACAGTCTGCCTTTGATTGGACCTGTAGATTAACTGCTGCGCTTTGTTTCAAGATAATACGGGTAGAACTGTTAACACTGTGAATATCGTGATCATGGTTGCGAAGAGTTAGGGTACTTAAAATGAGAACAATTACAAGATCAATGCCAGTATGACTCAGATGGCACCAGAAAAGAAGGCTATACAACTGTATTTGATGACAGATAAACATACATGTAAAACTAACCTGGAGGTGAGTAATCAGGACAAAGCATGCTGCACAAGATGCATAGGCTGACCAGACATACCATTTTCAGTGAGCCAGAAAACAATGGTACTGTCCTGTTCCAAACAATACATCCAGTCAGCCTAGTCTCACTGCGCTAAATTCAAGGTGTCAGCAGGCTGAGCATATGTACTGTGTGAAATGGGACAAAACTGTTGTTTTCTGTCCCATTTAAAACAGCCGCCTGGTCAGCCTAAATATGCAGAAAGTACTTTGGGGTTGTGTTTGGTGGAGAAAGGGAAGTTAAACATGCGAGGGAGACACCCCCAAAAAGTAGAATTTATTTATAAAAAATTGTATATTTATTCTTACATGTTTAAACTTCAGTCACCTTCAAAGTCCTCTCTCTCCATTTGATGCAGTACACCTATCGAGACACTTTTTCCACTGCTCAAAACTGTTTTTGAGGGGAAGCCAGGATGGCTCAGTGGGTTAAGTGCTCACTTTGCAGCCCTGGGGACCGAGGATCAAATCCCAGCCCTGGCCTGTGAGGACCCATATGCTGAACTGGGGAGCTCCCCCAGTTCAGTTCTCACCGGGGTGAGACCCCGGCCCAGTTCCTGCCCTGTGCAGCCCCGCGCCCACCTGTGGAATGAAACTATGTGGAAAAACCAGTGATGTGCTACTATGGAGACTGTTCTGGGCCCTCCCCTTTCTGTCTCTGTCTCTGTATCTCTATCTCTGTCTCTCTATCTCTGTCAAAAACAATAAAAATAAATCTTTAAACATATATACATTTGAAACTAAAGAAGACATAAATAAATTGAAAAACATCCCATGTTCAATGAATCAGAAAACTTAATATTGGTAAGATGACAATACCCCCCACCCACCCAAATGATCTACAGATTCAACACAATCCCTATGAAAATCCCAGCTGACTTCTTTGCAAAAATTCACTGACCCTAAAATCCATGTGGACATTCAAGGGACCCAGAATTACCAGAACAACATTGAACTAGAACAACGTTGGAGGACTCATACTTCCCTATCTCAAAACTTACTCCTACAAAGCTATGGTTATCAAGATAGTGTGGTTCAGGCATAAGAATAGAAACATAGGTCAACTAAATAGAATTGAGAGTCCATAAATAAACCCTTACATTTATGGTCAATTTTTTTAACCAGGATGCCACAAACTAAAATTATAAAGAACTACGTTTATAGCTAGAAAACTAGCAGAACTCAAAAACTATAAAACTTGGAAGTAAACATCTTTGTGACCCTGGATTAAGCAGTGGTTTCTTAAATCTGACAACAAAACTAAGTAAAAAATAAACTAAACTTCATCAAAATTTAAAACTTTTGTGCTTCAAAGGACATACATCAATAAAGTAAAGATATTTAAGTTGCCAGTAAGAACATGAAAAGATGTTTATCATTAGTCATCAGGGAAATGCAAATCAAAACTACAAGATACCACTTTAAAACTATGACTACTACAATCAAAAGGATATGAACAAGATTGGTGAGGATGTGGAGAAATTGTAAGCCACCTATGCTGCTAGTGAGAAAGTAAAAAAATCAAAAACGTGTTCAGCATTTGGGAAAACAGTCTGGCAGTTCCTCAAATACAGTAAATAAATATAGTTACCACATGACCCCACAGTTCCACTCCTGAATAAAGCTCAGGTGTTCAAACAAAAAACTTGTTCATGAATCTTCATAGCAGTAGTATTCACAAGAGCCAAAGGTGGAAATAACCCCATTTCTGATGAATGGATAAGTAAAATGGAATATTATTCAGCAGCAAAAAGAAATGAAGTACTGATACCTGTTACAACATGCAGGCCTACTCAAGCCACTTCCTCTGCCTTTCTCATACAATTGACCTGTCTTTCATGATACCGGCATTCCTAAAAATCTCTCAAAGGGTCACAAACTCCAAACAGGCAGTATCTGGCCTCAGCTTGCCCAGTTTTTCTTGCTGAGCAGCCCCAAGCCCAGCACTAGTGGCAGTCAGCCTCAGTGCACAGTTTAGCCTCTCCCAGGCACTTCCAAGGCCAGTGTACACAGTGGTCATCTGCAGATTGCTTTGTATCTCATTCCAGGTGGCCCCAGGCAGGGCATAGATTGTAGCTGAACTTGGCTTGAGGTGGGGTTCCTCCCAGGAGGCCCCAGGGCTGGCACACCCAGTGACTAGCTTCTAATGCAGCCAGAGCACCATCCAGCTGCCTCCACAGGCAACCCACCCAAAGGGCAGCCTGGGCAGGCACCAGAGCCCTGCTAAAGCAAACCCTGCTCTACAGGGTCAGCGCTGAACAACAGCTCCTCCATTGTAGTCATAGCCAGTCCTCACAAGTAATCAGCCCAGGGATCGATCTCTCCCAATGACATGCCAACGACAGCCAAGACTCAACTACAGCAGGAGGGCACACACAACCCACACAAGGAACACGTCTTGAGCAGCCGACTCAGGTGACCAGGGAGACTGCACCACTGGGTCCCACAGGACACCTACTACATCAGGCCACTCTACTAAGACCAGGAGACATAGCAGCCATACCTTATACATGGAAACAGATGCAGGGACTCAGCCAAAATGAAGGGACAAAGAAACATGTCTCAAATGAAAGAACAGAATAAAGCCCAAGAAGAAGAACTAAACAAAATGGAGACGAGCTTTCTACTAGATGCAGTTTTCAAAACACCGGTTATAAGGATGCTCAGTGACCTCAGGGAGAACTTCAACAAAGAGACAGGAAACATAAAAATGGAGCTAGAAAACATAAAAAGAACCAGTCAGAAATGAAGAATACAGTAACTGAAATGAAAAATACATTAGAGGAAGCAACAGTAGATTCAATGAAGCAGAGGACTGAATCAGCAATTTAGAAGAGGAGGTACCAAAAAACACCCCATCAGAACAGTAAAAATCCAAAAAAGGGGAAGCCGGGATGGCTCAGTGGGTTGGACCGGGGATCAGGTCCCAGCCTTGGCCCGTGCGGAACCATGTGCTGAACTGGGAGCTCCCCCAGTTCAGTTCTCTCTCTGTCTCTGTCTCTGTATCTCTCTTCCTCTCTGTCAAAAATAAAATAAATAAATAAAAATATATTTTAAAAAAATCCAAAAAAAATGAGGATAGTTTAAGGGGCCTCTGGAACAATATTAAGTGTACCTACATTCGAATCATTGGGGTACCAGAAGAGAAGACAGAGAGCAAGGAATTGAAAATCTGCTTAAAGAGTCAGAAAACTTCCCTAACCTGGTTATGAACCCAAGCAGACCCACACCAAGACAAAGACATCATAATTAAAATGCCAAAGGGTAAAGACAAAGACAGAACCTTAAAAGCAGCAAGAGAAAAGCATTTAGTTACCTACCAGGGAGCCCCCATAAGACTCTCAGCTGATTTCTCAACAGAAACTTTGTAGGCCAGAAGGAACTGGCATAAAATATTCAAAGTGATAAAAAACAAGGACCTCAAGCCAGGTTAATCTACCCAGAAAAGCTATCACTGAGAATCGAAAGAGTGATAAAGAGCTTCCCAGACAAGAAAAAGCTAAATGAGTTCATCACCACCAAACCAATATTATAAGGAATGCTAAAGGGACTGCTTTAAGACAAAAAAGATCAAAAATCTGAATAATAAATGGCAATAACTACATACCCATCAACAAAACACAGGAAACAGCAAATATAAGTAAGTGGAACAGCAAAGGAAACAATAAACAAAATGAAAAAAAAATCTACAGAATGGAAGAAAATATTTGTAAATCATATATCTGATACAGGGTTAATATAAAAAATAAATAACTCATAAAACTCAGTCAGAAAAAGATAATTCTAATTAAAAATTGGGCAGTGGCACTGAGGAGACATTTTTCCAAAGAAGACATACAAATGGCCAATAGGTAAGTACATGAAAAGGTGCTCGATATTACTAATAATCAGGGCCATGCAAATCAAAACGACAATGAGATGTTACCTCACACCTCCTAGTAAAGCTATCACCAAAATGACAAGAGATAACGACTGTCAGTGAGGATTTGGAGAGAAGGTAACTCTTATGCACTGTTGGTGGAAACGTAAATTGATGCAGCCACTGTGAAAAATATAATAGTATGGAGGTTCCTCAAAAAATTTAAATGAGGGATGCCAGGATGGCTCAACACTGAGTGCTTGCCTTGCAAGTGCAGGGTCCAGGCCCAAGCAGGCCCATGTGCTGAGCTGCGGTGTGTCTGGTAACCACGGGAGGGCAGCAAAAGTTCTCACCTCCCAAGTAGGATGCGCTGATTTGGTTCCCACCTCGCAGGGCCCCACATCCCGCTGTGTGGGATGAAACTATGTCACAACTAATAATGTACAACTATGGAGACTGCTCTGGGCCCTCCTCCTTCTCTCTCTCTCTCTCTCTACCTTCTCTCAATAAAATAAATCTAAAAATGTATATTTATAAAAAATAATACATAATAATATAGCCTGTAAAATTTAAATATCCAATAAAGGCTTCAGTCTAAATAAAGTGGTGTATCAGAGGACAGAAATAAACATTATAAAATATTTTTATATTTTTCTTAAATATTTGTTTAATGACTTCTACTATTAATTGCTAATTGCTGCTGTTAACTAGTCCTGTTTGTTTTGTTTAAAGAATAGCATGTATGTAACAGAAAAGTAAAAAATATAGAGTAAGACATCATTTCAAATAAACACTCATTTTTCATATTTTGTTTCATATTTTAACTTTTTCCCAGCTTTACTGAGACATAATTGACGATCATTTTTTATGTCTTTATATTCAAATAATAACCCAGGCATAAAATTTTTGTGTTATATTATGAGGTGGTTGTATTTTTGTTGTTGCTTTGTTTGTTTGTTTGTTTGTTTGTTTGTTTGTTTGTTTTTGTCAGGGGCAGTGGTATCTCAAGGTTGGCTCCCTACCAAGTGGGGCATGGTTGGCAGAGTCTTGCCCCTGGTCTCATAGACCTAGAAACCCGCAGCCTAGAGAATTGCACGGCTCAAATAAAGGTGGAGAGCCCAGTGAGACCCCACTGCTCAGGCGCTCACACCCGGAGGACAACCCATGGGATATCCTGAGCTAGTAGTCACTGTGCCATTGGAACAGGAACTTCAGGATATAGTGAGGTGGGGTGAGAAGACCCACCTGCGACCTCTGGGTGCTCTCTGTTGCTTATCCCCAAGCTGACACCCTCCCCTCCAAGGCCCAGGGCTGCCTCTTGTCACTCATCAACCTGGCCGGGCCCGTGCTCCAACCAAACTCAAATGTCAGTGGCACAGACACGGAGATACCTACCTGGGAACTTTCCACATGAGCCGACAGAGGGACGTGCTTTCCACAGACCCAGGTAGCTCCCGGGATGGGGTGACCTGGCCAAGTAAGGCCTTCAGACTGAACCTGCCCAGCAGTTTCACTTGGCAATAGCACTTGGGTTATCATCCACTCTCACACATGCAAGACGTGTGAAGTCCCTCAGAGGCTGGTCACTTTTACCTTTGAAGCAGAGAGGATCCATTTCTTGTTGTTGCTAACGGCAACGTCCATCACCCAGTCATTATGGCCCTGAAGAGAAACCGAACTTGAATGAAGACCTACAGCAAAAGCTTTTGTAAGAACAAAAACAGAAACAAAAAAAAACCCACAAAGTCCAGAACCTAATGGTGCTTACACTTAGCAAGAACTAGCTGTGCTCCCGCCAAGGACATTTAAGATGGACTACGAAGTGTAAAGAGCCTTGTGACCCCCGTGTACGTCGTGCTACAGTATGCGCTTTTAAAAACAGTACTCTCGAGTTTAGCAGGATGGGGAAACAATTGTGGTATTCCCAGCTGGTCCCAGAGCACCCCTTGCGGGCTTTGGCTTGCTTTCTTTATTCTAGAGAATACCACTCAGAGGTCTGATGGGTGAGGGGGCTTTTGGGTTCAAGTAACTGTGAACCTAGTCACTGGTCCTTAAGCAAGTGAGGGGTTGTTTTCCTCAGATACAAAGGAGCTCACAGCAGACAGATACCACTGCTGGTCCAGACACTTAACGACATCAGGGCCCTATGCTGGCATCTCTATCATTCTTTTGTCTTTCTTTTCCTTATGCAAAGAGATGAACAGTGAGGGACTGTGGTTTGGTAGGAGGACAGGGAGCTAGAGAGGAGGTTCAACTGCTGCGCCTAAGAAAAGGACAGGAATTGGAGAGTGGAAGAATAAAGAGGAGAGAAGACAAGTGAATCAGACAGACTGGTAAGGGGACAGAGAGATTTTTAAACACAGGGGAGGTTGAGCATTCCGTTTTTAGGCATTGATTTGCTACAATGCAAACTACCTTTGCCTCTCCAAACCCTCAGAGAAGGAGGCTCAGACAGACCGGCCCTGGAAGCCTGAATGTGTGGTGATCGGTGGCACACAGTCTGCATTTGGGTCACAGGGAACGGAGCCCTAGATTCATGGATGCAAGCATTCCCAGCCAAAGGTGGCCAGGGGACGGTAGGACCAGGGAGCATGCAGAAGTCTTGGGGTAGGGGCACCTGGAACAGAGGCACTGAAGGAGCTATTCCTGGAACTGCTGAACCTCTGGGTCCTGGCTGTGTTTGATAATCCATCCCTTATGGTAGAGCTACTTTGAGTGGAGTCTCTTCTGAGTGCAGCCAAAAGCATTCAACTGATGCCTCCCCACCACCCGTCCCATTTTGCAGCCCCACAGCTTTCTGTGCCTGCCTCACTGTGGCATTCAGCCTGCTTCACAGTCGTTTCTACTGTCCTCAGACACTCTCCCATCTCTGTGTTTTTGCATGTGCGGTCCCATCTGCCTGTAATTCCCTCCTCCAAGATCCTCACTCTTCCAGTCCTTCCTTGCCATCCCTGTCTCAGCTCCAAGACCACCTCCAAGAGTCCCTGCCCACCCACTGTGGATGAGTCCCTGGAGACTGTTTCTATCACATCTCTCTGTTGTGGTTTCTCCATTTTACTCATCGGTGTTGATGATTTGTTTGTTGGTTTCTTATGTGTCCTTTCCTATAGTGGTGTGTGCTCCCTAGGGGACATCTGGGTCTATGTCACCCGCTCCTGTAGTCCCACCACCCAGCACCCAGCCAGGAATAACTAAGGGACAGAGCTCAGATCCTCTATCTGATGCTGGCATTGGTACCTTTAAAGTGAGCTTCCGGTAGCTTTCTGCTACATCCCAAATAGCCACAGCCCTGTCGAACCCTCCAGACACAAGAAAAGATGCTGCAACACAAAATGGAAGAGTCTCAAGGGGGTCGTCTTCCCCAGCCAACTGCTCCCTCCTACCGGTGAGGTCAAAGTAGACTGGGGATGCATTTGTGAGATGTCTCCGGGCCTTACACTGAGGACACTGAAACCCCTTCCTGGTGGTTCAACTACCCCCAACCAATTACACTCACTTCTCATTACTGATGGCAGTTATATTCCATAAGGTTGTTGCAAACACTGACTCAGCAAAACCTGAACCATTGCTCTGAAGGAAAATACAGGGTTAGGTTCCTGTGAGCTTCTGGCCACAGCATTTCATTAACAGCTCAATACATAACCTCGGTTTTATGTCTTTTTATGTCTATGTCTGTTGAAGGATGCCTTGCTTGCTATATATATAGCATTGATTCCCTAACATTAAATTCATGGCCTGGACGAAGCTTCTCTGGAACTGTAGGCAGCAGTTCAGCACGATGCTAGTGGGCCATTTCAAATAGCGAGATCACCAACACAAAGCTCAAGCTGCCAAAATGCAGCACTCAATAAACCATGAAGAGGGGATTTCATGCTAAGAGCAAAGAAACAAGAAGGCAGCAGGTTGCCATGTTCACCTTCGGCTGGGCATGCATGTGGGGGCTAACTCGAGCTTCCTGCTGCACCATCCATATCCATGAGTGCCCGCATAAGTACCATGTGGGCTGACATGAGGGTTATACATTTTAGCCAGTAGATGAATTTACAAATACAGAACCCACAAATCAGTGATAACTGACTGTGTGCAACTCCAAACCCAATAAAGCCAAGGACAGAAACTAGTGAAGTGCCTCACAGTGGGATTTGACTTACACAAAGGTGGCTTCTGAAGAGGGAAAGGCGCTCAGAAGCCCCCTAGCATTTCTCAGGTCAGGCCCTGGTTGCGTGTGTATTGGCTTGGTGCCCCCAACCTCATACGCATGGAGGAGTATCACATGTGGGTGTCAGGAGCAGTCACTACCCCCACAGGGGTTAGCTGCCATGGCAGCTTTCTCTCATTGCCTCTGCTTTCATCCATACCCTTCTAGAAATAGCATCTCAATTTCCCATAGGGAAACACCCCTCACCCGGTCTCAGCCCCTCTGGTTCAGAAGGTACTGATTGCAACCTCTGGCTCTGAGGTGGGAAAGCCACTCAGACCTGGCCAATCAGAACCTTTTATCCTCTGCTAAAATGATTGGTTCAGAGTTGGGCACGTGACCCAAGCTAAGCCAATGGGAATCTTCCCTGGGACTTGTGCTGTCACCCCCAGAGGGAACCTGTCTCTTTCTTCAGGACTGCCAGCAATCAGAACCACTATTGGCCTAGACCACCAGATGCCATCTTTGCCTCCTTGAGGAGAAAAGCCTCATCAAGAGAAACTCTGATCGAAGGAGCAGAGCAGGAGAGTTGTCTCCCAGACAGCATTCTCTGAGTGTCTGAAACCAGCCACATGTGAAGGGAGACCTGCTCCTGGTCTTTCCCATTACAGGAGTTAGTAAATTTCTGTCGTGGCTTAAAGCATTGAGCAGACTTTCTGTCACTTGCAAACTTGTGCCTATGAATCTCCCTGTTTTTTGTTGTTGTTTTGTTTTGTTTTGTTCCCATGGATAATAAGCCCACCCTCATTGTCAGCATCGTTGCAAAATCGCCTCTCTGTCCTAAGGAGAGTCCAGGTGAATGAAACATGAGGAACTCTGCCCCAGTACGCCCATGGGTGCGGAATCCTTCTTCGTGTTTGTTACTCACTGTCTCTGGCAAACTGGCAGGAGCTCACAGAACCTTCATGGCCCTGCATCAGAGTCACACATGCTCCATGCTTTCGAAACTCCCCTGTATGGACGTTCCATATTTTTAAGGTTTTATCCCAAGAGCTTGTACACAGGAAATGGCCACTGAAGGTAAAACAGCAGTTTGAGATTGCATTGGTGTGGGCGCTGAAACACAGATGGAAGGGTGCATATGTCAGCATGTTGATCCTGGAAAATCTGAGGTCACACCTAAGGGGGAGGGGGGAGGGAAGGGTGGGGCACTGGACCTGATCCCCTGTGACCTAATGGACATCATTCCTTCAATCACTGCCTACCATGATCCAGATATTAATTGCTCTATGTCACACTATTGCAAGACTTCTCTATCATAGTGACATTTTGGATCATTCTTTGTTCTATGCTTTGTAATAAGTTTGGCAGCAGCCCTGAGCTGCACCCACTAGATGCCAGTAGCCCTCACACCCAGATATGACAACCAAAAATGTTTCCAGACATTGCCAGATGTCCACTGGGGTACAAAACTGCCCCTGGTTGAGAACCATGGCAGTATTCAGAGCAACTTGAGGCCTGAGGGGAAAGCAGCTGGAAGAGCCGTCAGTGGGGTTAATGGACCAGCAGCCCGGGGTCCAGCTGGATCACACACAGTGGGCCTCCCTGTGTCCCTTCCCGCCTCTTTTCTCTGCAAGACGTGGTGTTCAGCTGCTTCCCTCTGCCCTCCTCTCCCACTCCTCTCTCCCCTACTCCTACTTCTCTTCACATCAACTGCTCTGTCTTCTCTCTCTTTTTTCTCTCCCTCTCATCTGTCCTCAGTGTCTTTAAAGCATATTTCAATGTTATGCAGGTAGTTAATAGAGTCTTGGGTTATCCACTCTCTATTTTTATTTTATTTATTTATTTATTTATTTATTTATTTATTTAGACAGAGACAGAAACAGAAAGACAGAGAGAAGGGGGAGGGCCCAGAGCAGTCTCCATAGTTGTACATCATTCCACACAGGTGGGCAGGGGCCACGTAGGGTGGGAACTGGGTTGGGGGGCTCCCACATGGGAGGCAGACCCCCTCAAGCCAGGGGTCAAACTGGAGGACAAGAATTGAACTGGGGGCCTCCTGCATAGGAAGCACACCCCAATTTGGCATATGGGTTCGCATGGGCCGGGGCTGGGATTCAATCCTCTGTCCCCAGGGCTGCAAAGTGAGTGCTTAACCCACTGAGCCATCCCGGCTTCTCCCATTCTCAATTTTTAAATGTCTTCTTTTTTAGGAAAGAAAAAAAATCTCATCAGCGTTTTGCTGCTTTTTGTTTTGTTTGTGGACCTCAGAGTAATTTCCCCCGTGATTCTCATCTCCTGGTATAAACAGAGTTTCCAAGTGAAACTATACACATAAATGAGCACCTCTGAGTAGCCTAGATCATAAAATCTTCATCTAACCTGAGAAAAAGGTTGGACAAGACTATTTTTGAAAGCTCAGGCAGGGTGACAGGGCATTTGCACAACCTGGGATCCTGACTCCAAGTCCTGCTGGCCTCCCACAAAGTGACCCTGGCAGGCTCTGGATTATCAGATCTTCCCACTTTACAGGAGGCACCAGAAAGTCACATTTTGTTGGGTGGCTCTACACAGGGTTTTCCAGTATCAGCTCACATTGAATGCACCTGAGGCCCAGCCCAGCCCACAGGCCACAGCTTCTCCCTGTCCAGTCTCCTCCTAGCACCCACGACCAAGCTGGAGATGCCCCGCTTGGACGCTGGCTCCCAAGCTGAAGGTGTGTGGGCCCAACCCAGGAGGGCGTGGCTGGGGGACCTGGCCCACCTCCCTGCTGGAGGATGCTGCCCCACCTCCCAGGGCCCCACCTCACTTGGTGATGGTGAGCAGCGTGGCCTGGGATGTAAGATCCCAGATCTTAATGGTCCTGTCCAATGAGACGGAAGCCACCTTCTGGCTGTCGGGGTCAAAGCAGCAGGCTGTGACCGACCTTTTGTGATGATCTGAGGCACAGGGAACATGACTTGTTACCCACATTCCACATTCCGAGCCACACATGGCACGGCGCTGAGGCTCACACTACTCCCCAGATGGTGACAATATTCTGGAAACACAATTCTGATTTTCACTAGGGACTATCTACTCACACAAACATTCCTGAGTGCCTACTACGTGCCAGGCTTTGAACAAGGCACACAACCAAACTGCTCCCGGTCCCCACAGAGTGGGCAACGACCTACAGCAGGCCAAGGGCCAGGAGAGGTCAAGGAAGGGGCCCAAAGTTAACAAGGGAAGCAGAACAGGAAGAGTGCTCCAGGCAGAAGGAAAGCATGTGCAAGGGCCTGGAGGTGGGGCAGGACATGGAGAAGCATGTGAATACCTTGGCCCTGGAGGGTGAGGATGTAGAATAGGAGGTGACACATTAAGGGAAACATGCACTGCCCCATATCATGGTACCATGTTGATAAAAATAAACCTAAAGCACATATGCACACACACACACAGAATTCAGAAAGGCCACCCAGAAACACATTTTTAGTAACAGGCACCTCTGGGGAAGGGACAGGACAGGTACAGCAGCCTTTCATTCTTGGCTTTTCACACTGACCAATTTTTTTTGCAAACATTATGTATTTTTTTAAGATTTATTTTAGTGCTTGAGAGAAGGTGAGAGAGAGAGAGAGAGAAGGGGGGAGGGTCCAGAGCAGTCTCCATAGTTGTACACCATTAGCTGTGACATGGTTTTATTCCACACAGGTGGGTGTGGGGCCACGCAGGGTGGGAACAGAACTGAGAGGCAAGAACCTTCACCACCATCCCAGCAGTCACCAGTTGAGCCACAGTTCAGCATATGGGTCTTGCACAGGCCAGGGTCAGGACTCGGTCCCCTGACCTCACGGTTGCAAGGCAAGCTCAACCTGCTAAGCTATCCCAGCATCCCACATTATATGTTTTCTTAACTTTTTATTTTAAGATAATTGTTAACTGACATGCAGTTGCAAGGATAATATAGAGAGATCCTGGGGCTTCTCCCAATGGTAGCATCTTGCGTAATGACACAGTACAGTATAGCAAACCAGGAAATCAACATACAACAATTATTATTTTTATATTAAAAAAAAATGCAAATAGGGGAAGCTGGGACGGTTCAGCGGGTTAAGCACTCACTTTGCAGCCTCAGAGACCAGGGATTGAATCCCAGGCCTGGCCCATGCGGACCCATATGCTGAACTGGGGAGTGCCTCCAGTTCAGTTCTTGCCAGGGCCTATGCGGGAGGCTCCCAGCCCAGTTGCTGCCCTGTGTGGCCCCGTGCCCACCTGTGGAGTGAAACTATATGGAAAACTAATGTCAACTATGGAGACTACTCTGAGCCCTCCCCCTTCTCTCTGTCAAAAACCAATAAAAATAAAAATAAAATAACAAATCAAAACATTATGAGGGCTGAGCCTCCACTCACTAGAAGATTGAGCTTTAAATATCCAGGTGAGCAGAACATTGTTTCATTTATGATAAGCACAAGACTGAATGGAAAAGTCTAACTGATGAGGACCAGTCTTGGTTCTAACCGCTGGTGTTTTTAGCAATCAAGATCCTACCTTTAATGGCGTGGCTCAGACCATCACAGTTTCACCAAGTAAAGCAATCGAAAGTCCCGGCCAGTCCAGGGCCAAGTGGCCGTTAGCACGGCAGGCAGAACAGAGCGGGGATCCCGCACAAGCTCACCTTTGATGTGGGCCACGGTCCTGGCGCTTTCCGTGTCTGTGATGCAGATCCCACAGTCCATATCCAAGCCACAGACCACGTACTTGCCATCGGGAGAAAACTTGCAGGAGGCTATGAAGTTCTCACGAGTGATTTTCCACTGCAATGGCAACAATCAAAAGACCGTGTTCTCTCCAGCCCAGCTGTCCCCTAGAACTTGCTGCGATGATGAAAATACGCCACCGACGCATTGTCGACATGCTAGCCACTGGGCCACATGTGGCCATGAAGCCCTCACGGTGGGCTAGCACAAATTGGAAACTGAATGTTTAAGTGCATGTGGTTTAATTCATTTATTTAATTAATTAAGAAATGTAATTGACTAGTCTGTGTCCGGAACAGGTGAGCAAGGACAGGGAGAGCACCCAGCAGAACGGGCAGCAAAGGTCTAGTAAGAGCCAAATGTGCATTTTGGTAAACAAGTGGTTACTGCCAGGCACAGTGGGCAAGACACTATAGCCCCAGTCCCTCAGGAAGCTCACGGTCCCCTGTGGAAGGCTGGCACCAAACCACAAGAAGGAGACAATGAGCTGCTCAACGTTCTGGGAAAGAGGGGCCTGTCTGTATGTTATAAATTACGGTATTACCATTGCGACAGTTGTACAATATGCCCACCGATTCTTTGACAGTCCTCCCTCCAAAAGGTGGGAGCTGATTCCCTGCCCCTTGAGTGTGGGCTCAACTTAGTGACTCGCTTCTGATGAATAGAATATGACAGAAGTGACAGTGTGTGACTAGGTCATAAAAGAAACCACAGCTTCCTCCTTGCTCGCTCTTGGATCACAGGTGTGAACTGCCCTGTTCTGAGGACACGGGAGCTGCCCTGTGGAAAGACACACATGGAGAGGAGCTGAGGCCTCCTGCCCACAGTCAGCTGAGTGCACCATCTTGGAAGGCGATCCTTCAGCCCCAGTTGAGCTTTCAGATGATTGTAGCTCCAGGGGACAACTTAACTGTGACCTTACACAAGACCTGAGACAGAACCACCCAGCTAAGCTGCTCCTAAATTTCTGATTCTCAGGAACTGTGTGAGATAATAAATCTATATTGTTTGAAGCTAAGTAATTTGTCAAGTAGCAGTGGATAATTCATTCAGCCCTATAGTTGGCAAGTGGCATGGATGGCTTGTGCAATAAAAATAAATCAGGAGAAGCTGGGATGGCTCAGCGGGTTAAGCACTCGCTTTGCAGCCCCAGAGCCCGAGGATCAAATCCCGGCCCCAGGCCATGCAGACTCATAATCTGAACTGGGGTGTGCCCCCAGTTCAGTTCTTGCCGGGGGTCTATGTGGGAGGCTCCTGGCCCAGTTCCTGCCCTGCGCAGCCTCGCGTCCACCTGTGGAGTGAAACTATATGGAAAACTAATGCTGTCAACTATGGAGACTGCTCTGGGCCCTCCCCCTTCTCTGTGTCTCTCTCTGTCTCTCTCTCTGTCAAAAAAAAAATTTTATTTTAAATTTTTTTTTAATTTAAAAATTTAAAAATTTAAATAAATCAAAGTCCTAAGATAACATTTAAAGAAGAAAAGGAAAGCAACCCAATTATAATAGAAAAACTGGCTAGAGACAAGGGCAGAAAATTTATAAGAGAAGAAAGAAACATTTGGGAAATGCTCAATGTCAGGCATAATCAAGTTTGTCTCCTTTTTGTCTATAAAATTATAATTATGATATCTGATAATTTACCATGTTGTAAGGGTGGGAGATGGTGGGCTCTTTCCTCCAGTGCCTAGGGTATGAGTTGGCACAGATTTCTGGAGGTCAATTTTAAGAGCACCATGTTTCTATACCAAAGTAGCAATAAAATCCAGTTATACATTAAAAAATATTGGAGCATATGTATAAAAAATTATATGCAAATTTTCCTTGTTGTATTATTGTTTGTGATAAAGTTAAAACAGCCTTCATGTCCTATAACAGGAAATGGTGAAATATGGCATGACTTACCCATCCTGTGGAATACACACCTCCATCAAAAGAGATGATGTCCGTGTGTACTTACGCACCGTTTGTTGTTAAATAGGGAGAGGTCAGAGTCCGGAAAGTATGTGTAAATGTTGGTAACAGAACATACTCACCTGTGCTCATATGTAACTTTGTGTAAACATAGGAAAAGAGACAGCAATAGGTAGCTATAACCTCGGGGCGGGAGGGGAGTTATTCTAAGGTTTTTGCTTTGTTTTCTTAATCTTGGTTTAGCTTGTCTTTCTAAAAATGTTTTGCAATGAATATAAATTGATCTTTGTGCTAAGAGAAAGATGGGAGAGAAAACGGGGAAGGGAGAGATGTGATGAGGAGCTGCTTAGGGGAAGGGTGGCAGGGATGGGACAAGAGATCCTGCAGAGGTGCCTGTGCAGGGGCAGGGGCTGCCCAGCTCGAGGCAGGAGACAGGGAACCTCACTCAGAACCCCATGGAGATGGAGAACAGATTGGGAAGGACCCAGAACTCTCGTGCTTTGGCCACATGGCCTTTGTCCCATGGTCTCAGTGCTACTTTCTGCCTCATCACATCCAAATACCTACAGGAGAGGGGCTCTTTCCCTCATCCTGAAAAGCCAGGCCCCCACCCCTCACCACCCCCACTTTGTTCAGTGTATCCGTCCTTCCCACCCTTACAAGTAGAAGCCCTTCTGCTTGCTCTGGAAAGCTCTCCTTCCCTGATGCACGCACTGCAGGTCTTGGATCCCTGGATGATTGGCTCCTGCTCCCACCCCCACCCCTCTGCCCAAGGCTCCCTAAAGCCCAGTCAAGACCCTGCGCTGCAGTCTCTGCTGGAAGCGAGGCAGACTTACCAGCAGCTCGCCTGTTTCAAGGTCCCAAGTCCTCAGTGTTTTGTCGTAGGATGCTGCGGTAACTCTGGAAATAAAATGACAAGCGTAGGGTCTTCGTGACAGAGACCGCTATGCAGATGATTTCCTCAGGGGAAACTCTTCATAGAAAATTTTGCTAATTTAGGACCAAGACTGCAATAATACCCAAATCTCTCTAAAGGTGTTCCATGAGCCCTCTGGAGAATGGTGGGTTCTCATTGAAAAGAGAAAAAATGTAACACAAAAACACAACAGCACCGTGTTCTTCCCTACTCCGTTGGCCATCCAAGTCCGATCTTTCATGTTTAGGGTGCTAAAGGTATCATAAGAGACTGACTCTCTTCTTCAAAGGGATATCTATTATACAACTCACAGGGATCAATCACTTCTTCTCGTGCGTCTATCTTTTTATAGAAAAATACTTCAATAGCTCAATTCATTCTGAAATGTTTCCTTATATAATTAGTAAAATAATAAAAATGGGTTGTTGTTGTTTTTTGTCTTGTTATATTGCACGTTCCTACAGAAATCTTTGTCCTCTCTATAAGATAAATTTCCATGAAAGTTAAATTTCCATGAAAGTTAAATTCCCATGTCGCTTGTACCAAACTGTCCCTGGCCTGCTGTAAACTTGCCTGCCTTGTCAAGCTCGCTTTTCCTGACCAATGGAAAATGAAGGGAGGGTCACCTTCTGCTGTCAGACGTGACACTGCACTGTAACACCGGAGCTTTGGGCCCGCTCTCAAAATCCCGAACAATAGATCCATCCAGAGCATCCTCAAATCAACAAGAGGGCAGGGGAGAGAGCAAGGGGTCACTGAGGCATTGACTAAAGTTGTGAACTGAGTTCAGCATCAGCCCTGAGCTTCTCTACAGCAAAATGCAAGAACTGCATGGTCCCATGACTCTCACTCAGCCCAAATGGATGAGGTCACATAGCCACCCGGGGTCACAGCTAGTGGGTCCCAAATGTGGAACCTGATCCACTTGGACAGTCCCCAAACCCTCCTGCCTAGTCTGCCTGGCCTTAGGGCCCACTAGTAACATAGAAAAGCTCATCCAAGGGCATCTGGGGTCTGAGGAACTATCCTCCACCAGGTTCCCTAAATTGGAACCCAGGAACCAGCCTTGACCCATTCTACCCTGTCCCCTCATGCCTCTGAAGCCACAGGAGATGACAAAATTCAGAATTGGCTCTCCTCCCCCATGAGCCCAGCTGCAGCCACATTGATCATCTGTGACCTGGCCCCTGAAGGCCAACCCCCAGCCCTGCAACTTCCTTACCCATTCCTGACTGACCAGCAATGCAAGGCTTCGAAGGAGTTCTTGGCAACCACTTCTCTGCAGCCTTTTATGACCATCATGCCCTGGTTCTTTGTGCCTCTGCTTCCTGCCCCCTGGGCCACTGATCTGTGCTCAGGCTGGCCTCCCTCAACCACCCCTCATGGGCAGCTCCCAAGCCTGGTCACTTTTCTGTCCTCTGTGATCACCTAGGCCTGGTCATACCATCTCTGTGGACAGAACTCATTTTTCCAAATGAGAAGGACACCCAAAGACATTACACAGCTCAGACACCCCAGGCAGGCCTAAATCACAGCTGGGACTTTCCAACAAGAGATGGGGAGCTTCCAGTCCAGTGGTCTCCACCCCCTGCTCCCACTGTTTCCAAATCAACAGGCTAACAGCAGCTACTCTGACTTCATCTCTCTCTGGTGGCTTAACACTAGTGTGAGCCCTCTCTTTGCTTTCTCTTCTTGCACTTTGCTCAGAAAGGCCTCTCCAAATCGTTGGGATTCTTGAGTGCCTGGAAACTCAGTAGTGGGGAACCCTCCACAAGAGGTGGCATAAGCTTATAGGAGGCTTAGGTTCCACCTAACATGGGGCCACCTACCCACAGCTTCACAGAATAGTCATAGGAGCAGCTGAGGAGCTTCGTGTCATCCACACAGAAGTGACAGGAACTCACAATGTGCTGGTGTCCTGTCAGAATTTGAAATGGAATCTGAAAAAAAAGATAGGCTGAATGAGTTCAGCAGGTTGTAGACCACAAGATCGGTATTTTAAAAATCACTTGTGGGGAAGCCGGGATGGCTCAGTGGGTTAGGTGCTCACTTTGCAGCCCAGGGGACCGAGGATCAAATCCCGGCCCCGGACTGTGTGGACCCATATGCTGAACTGGGGAGTGCCCCCAGTTCAGTTCTCACCGGGGCGAGACCCCGGCCCAGTTCCTGCCCTGTGCAGCCCCCCACCCCCCACCTGTGGAATGAAACTATGTGGAAAAACCGATAATGTGCAACTATGGAGACTGCTCTGGGTTTCCCCCCCCACCCCTTCTCTCTGTCTCTGACTCTATATCTATCTATCTATCTCGCTCTCTGTCAAAAACAATAAATAAATCTTTTTAAAAAAAATCAATTGTATCTCTATACATTTGCAATGAACAATCTAGAAAAAAGTTGAGAAAAGTACTCTATTTGCACAAGCATCAGACTAGAAATAAATTCAACAAAAAATTGTAAAATTATACTGTGAAAATTACAAAACATTGTTGAAAGAAATTGAAAAAGACCTAAATAAATGAGAAAACATCCTATGTTCATAGATTAGCAGACTTGCCATTGTTAAGATAAAAATACCCTCCAAAATGATCAACAGATTCAACACTATCGTATCAAAATCCCAGCTGACTTTTTTTTTCTGATATCGACAAGCTGATCCTAAAAGTTATGTGGAAACTCAAAAGAAACAGAATAGTTGAAACAACCTTAAAAATGAAAAAAAGTGGATCACTCACAATTCCCAATTTCAAAACTTACTACATACAAAGTTACAATAATCAAGACAGTGTAGAACTGGTATAAGGGTAGACATATATTAATAGATCAATGAAATAGAATTGAGAATCCAAAAATAAGTCCTAATATTTTTGGTTAATTGATTTTTGACAAGGATGCCAAGATAATTAAAAAAGGAGAGAGGATAGTCTTTTTAATAAATTGTTCTGTGACAAGTAGAAGAATGAAGTTGGACCCTTACCTCAAACCATATATAATTTTAACTCAAAATGAATCAAAGACCTAAATATGACAGCAAAAACTATAAGATTCTGAGAAAGAAAACAGAAAAATCTAAAATTAAGTCATCTAAACTTCCATCTTAGAAAACTAGAAAAAGAAGAGTGAATTAAATCCAAAGTAAGAAGGGAAAGAAAAAAAAAAAAGAATTACAGCATTAAATCAATGATTGAAAACAGAAAATCAACAGAGAAAAATCAATGAATCCAAAAGCTGATCTCGCCCTGGCAGGCAGGGCAAGCCTCCTTGGGGCAGGGCGGGCACCAGACAACAAAGACACCAGAGGACCTGCCTGAAAGTCAGCAAGGCAGAGAAAGAGAGAGGTAAGCCAGATTCCAAATGGCCTGGAAGGCCAAGGTCTTCCTCTTTAATGTTCCAGAAAGCAAGGGGGAGGTTTTGTGCCAATTCTGTTTTAAATTGTGACAATGGGACATTTTTATTGCGCAACACAATCACATTAACTTCATTATATATAAACACCTCCAAGCATATTATTTTCTTTAAGCTTTATTTTATTTTCCAGAAAATGTGTGTGTGAGAGAGAGACAGAGAGAGAGAGAGAGAGAGAGAGAAAGAGAGAGAGAGAGAGAGAGAGAGAGAGAGAGAGAGAGAGAGAGAAGGGAGGGTCCAGAGCTGTCTCCATAGTTGTACATCATTAGTTATGACATGGTTTCATTCCACACAGGTGGATGCGGGGCCATGTGGGGCGGAACCCGGGGTCTCCTGCATGGAAGGTGAGAACCCTCACCACTGAGTTGTGACATGGTTTCGGCCCATGCAGGTGGATGGGGTTGCATGGTCCAGGGCCAGGAGTCGAACCCCAGACCTTGCAATCGCAAGGCACGTGCTCAACCACTGAGCTATCCCAGCATCCCCTCTCCACACCTCGTATATGTATTAATATATTGGCTCCTCTGGATCTCTCCTGTATGCCCCTTATCTTCTCTCTCATAATTATTGTTCCTTTATATGGTTTTTTTTGCTCTTGAGTTCTCAGAGAATCCTGTGAACTTGTTTTCTGGTTTTCTGCTTCAGTTCTCAGTTCTGATATTAAAGACTTTGTAGAGGGTTTGGATTTGGAAATTTTCTTTTTCATCCCCCCAAATTCTCTCTGTTCACAGACTATTTCCTCTTTCCAGCTGCCAGCCTCTGTTTTATCAATGCATTATCTCTCAAATATCAAAGTGGTGTGGTTAGGTTTTATTTCATTTTATTACTATTCTAAGTGTTCTGTTGCTTATGGCGCTCTGTTTAATGGGTAGGGAGGGCTCCTTCACTGACCCTGGGGTATGCACTTGGGAGTGTGACCATAGGGACATTTGGGAGGTTCAGCCGGCAGCCACAGGGTCTGGGTTGGATCAAGGTAGCCCTGTGGAACTGCAGCCACTTCGGAGCCTTTGCCCACTAGGTGTGCCTCAGGTGGGTGACTGGGCCCAGGGTTTCGCTGGGGTCCTAGCAAAGCCAGGTTGGTCTCTCCTGGGTCCCCTTGTGCCCTCCCCGCGTGCGGGGAACAAGCCACCACCCCTCCCCCCTGAAGGCAGTTCTGACCTTGGAGAGTAGCTCCTGATGGCCCCAGGACCTTTCAGGCATCAGTTGCTTCTCCGGCTGTGGAAAGTCCTTGCTCATGTCCAGGGGGTTGAGGGGGAGGAGCATCCGGCCCCGCCGCATCTCCAAGATCGGCGCGTGTAAGTAGCCATAGGCCTTGACCAAGGCTGCCCAGGGCAGCCAGCTGGGCTTACGGGCACCATGGGAAACCGGGACGGAGGGCAGCTGCACAGTAGATTCCGGACACTCTGTCTCTGGGCCCTCGTTTGGGGCTTTTGGGGACCTAGGGATACTCGGTGGCTGGGAGGCCATCTCGGAGCCCCACCTGCCGCGGTCGGCACCACCACGAACGGCTGCACCGCGTGCGCACGCCCCCGCGCCGGGCCCTGGGGACCCACGTGCCCTGTGCCCTCGCGGCGCCCAGAGATCTCACTGCCTCCTCTCATCGCAGGAGAGAGGTTACCCCCCAGAAAAGCGGGCTTCCAGTTCTAAGCACAAAAGGAAGGATGGGGTGTGAAACAAACTGCCCCATCCCGGCGACCTCTCTTTGCGTCTTCCTGGCTCCCTTTCCCAGGACGATTTCCCTGTCTTCTGCCTGTGTAGGGGCTCCGGGCCCACCCACTACATGCCAACAACAGAGAAAATGGCCAGTAAGTTAGAGAATAGGCCCTGGATGGATTAAAATGAAGCTATTAGGGGCAGGTAGACACAATACAGAAGAGCACAAATGAAGTATCTGTCACACTACCAATGAAAATGGAACAGAATGTCACCTCCAGTCGGGTAGAAGTCCTACTGCTAGAAAAAGACTGGATGGTAGTCTACAACAGGGGTGGCCAACTTCTCTGTATATAAGATCTACTTTTTATCTTAAAAGTGTGTCGCGATCGACTTGTTGTCATAGGCGTAGTCTAAGGGGGGAAGAAGGGGTGTGAAATGCATACTATGTTTATACACTGTGTTTCAGTATAAGGTGCATTCCAGCAAGGTATGGGTAGATAAGTAAAATATATGTTCAAAACTATTTTTTATTTTTAAATCACTTATTAAGTTTTCGAGATATAGGCTCATGAAGAAAATAAATTTCCAGACCCAACTTTTGATAGCAGCATTCCGTACATGCGGTACCTAAAAAATTCGATTTTCCAACACTTTTTCAAGATAGATTTTTACTAACTTAAAATGCAATTTAATTTTTTTATCAACTACAATGTATAAGTTGTTGTACTATTTGTTCGTAAATATGAAAAAGTTGTTATAAAAATGCACAGTATGGCTGATAAATTTGATTTCAATATTTCACTTTTGCGTTTTTTTTTGGGCCAGGAAAATTTATCATGAAAGAATAATATGACTTACTTTTTGCTAATCTATCAATAGCTCGCTGAGTACATCTCGTACTGAAATATAGATATACGGCTTATCTACCTACGTAAAAAACAACAACAATAATTATTTAAAGGGCCAAAAAACTCACGTCCAGGGGTATTAAAAGAACATGGATAATTATTAACAATATTTATTAATTCAAAGTAGCTACAGATAAAGACAGATTTAGAATTTACTTTGTTGCCTTAACATTAATGGGAAGACTGAGTTTGCATGTCT
>PVKE010004319.1:0-21923 GCA_004027555.1 Craseonycteris thonglongyai
GCAGCCTCGGGGCCCGTCCCGGGGACCCCAGCCCCAGGCACCCGCACGGGCGCGCCGAGTCCCCGTGGGGCGGCCACAGCATCCGGTTCTGCTGAGGACGGGGCTGCGTGACCTTGTGAGCATCACCCCGGAGCCCAAGTCCCCCCCAGGCGCCCCGGGAAGCCCCAGCGCCTCCCGACAGGGGTCGGGCCTCCGTGTCCTGCCTGTCACTGTGGTCCCTTCCCCGCCTGCTGCGGGGACGACGTCTGTCAATCACGGTGCCGCGTGGGAGCATCGGGAGTCGCGTCCAGTGCTCCGACCTGCCCTCCCGGTTCCTCGTGGGGCAGCCGGTCGGGAGTCACGGGCCGCGTGTGGCCGTGGCCGGGCCTGACAGCCCTGCACAGAACAGCAACGTGTCTGCACAGTTCCGGGTGCAGGAATCGGCTTTTATGTAGATCAGGGAATGTGGTATTTACAGCTTTGCTAAAGCTAGTTTTTATTCCCCATTCTGTGGCTTTTTCTTTTTTTTTGCTTAAACTTCCAGCCACCAGATCAATGACACAGAGCAGAGTGTCTAGTAAGAGTCCCGCACTGTGCGTCCGTCGGCTGTTGACGGCGTATTTTGAAGCTGTCGTGTCACCTGTTGGCTTTGTCGGTGATTTACAAAATATTAATCTTTAATTTTAGAAGATTTAATAGGCGTTTTTTCCAGTTGACAACACTAGCTTTGAAACCAGCTGCTCCCTGTTGAACCTTCTTTGACATGACTTTTGTCGTCACTTGTCACCAGGGCCAGATGTGGCCTGAGGTTGCCGCCTGGCGCGTCTGTGTGAGTTTGTGTGGCTCACAGATGGCGACACAGACCCCCGCCCCCCATGACCACCGCCGTGTGGTCACGTGAGCTGGTCCCCGTGCGGGGACCTCAGGTGACACCCGCCGCCCGCCCGCCGTGTGCTGACGTGTGACGTTTCCTCCACAGGAGAGTCTGAGGACGCTCACGTCCTCAGTGACCTTGGACGGCGCAGGGTCCGGGTGGACAACGCCACGCACAGCACAGAGCAAAGGTGTGGGGCTCCCGCGGGCACCGGGGCTGGGACTGGCAGGGGTCACCCCGAACCCCCCATCCTGCACGAGTCCCCCGGGCTCCCCTGGTCCCGGGGTCACCGTCACCACCACGTCTGCATCTCAGTCAGGGGCTGAGGCTGGCACGAGTCCGCTGGCCTGGCAGGACCGTGTGCACACACGGGCGGGACCGGTGACCGTCCCCAAGCTTTTCCCCAGCAAAGCACAGAGCAAAGCAAGCCGATGACCCGGCCGGCTGGCCGCCCCGGGGACAAGGACGTGAGACCGAATCTGGGACGACTCCCGGGAGGTGGGCACAGCCCGGGAGACACGGGTCCCTGGGACAGAGCGGTGACGCCGCCCAGGCTGAGCGTCATGGAGAAGCGCCTGGGTTCTAAGTGCAGTCGAGTCTCAGTGACCCGGCTCCGTGGGGACGGGAAGCTGCCGGATCCACGGAAGTCGGCTCCCGGTGAACCAGACCTCAAGCAACCGGCAGAAAAATAATCAGCCGGTTGCCCGAGAGGCCTGGTTAGCTGAGTTCGGGCTCACGGAGACCCTGCTGTCTAGGGACGACGTGAGTGTTAAGGGCACTGTGGAGCCACGCTGGATGTCTGTGCAACAAAACACGCACACGAAGTGAAGAAGCAGGTTTAATCCTCACATGCGTACGTATTTTCCAGCGTATAAGACAACCGGGCGTATAAGACGACCCCCTAATTTTACAGTTAAAACACAGGTTTAGGCCTATATTCGCTGTATAAGACGACCCCCCACTTCCGAGGCTGTAGTCTTATACAGTGAATATAGGCCTAAACCTATGTTTTAACTGTAAAATTAGGGGGTCGTCTTATACGCCCGGTCGTCTTATACGCTGGAAAATACGGTACTGATAATCACGTCCACTCTCAAGACACCGCGGATCACAGGGCATTTGTTTCACCAGCCAGGACACGTCCTACGGCCCGTACTGGCTACAGACTCGTTTACACGTATTTTCTGAACACTTGGGTCAAAGGGAGGAAGAGCAAGGAGACGTCTCGTGAGCTCACACTCACTTCATGTGTGTGGAGCCACGTGCACACGTGTGTCTGGGGGGCGTCAGGCCAAGTGCCGTCCCCGGTCACGGCCCCCGGAGCCCCCGTGTCACCGGCTGAGACCCACGCGTCTGAGTGGCTTTTCACAAGATGCATCTCACACGGTTGTTATGACAACTGTCTGACGTCCAGGGCGGAGGTTTGTAAAGAGCAAGCGTTGTCCCTTCTGTTCATCGTTCCTCGTTGACGGTCACCGGTCCTTACGTCCCGTCCCTCACGGAAGCCTGTGCCCCCCTCGTGGGCGGGGCCGTGGGAGCCGCGCCCCTGTGGGCGGGGCCTTACAAAACCGCACCCCCTCGTGGGAGGAGCCGTGCGAGCCACGCCCCCTTGTGGGCGGGGCGGTGCGAGCGCGCCCCCCATGGGCGGGGCCTTGCAAAGCCGCACCCCCTCATGCGCGGGGGGGGGGCCTTGCGAGCCACGTCTCTCGTGGGCGGGGCCTGGCATACCGCGCCCCCTCGTGGGCGGGGCCTGGCATACCGCGCCCCCTCGTGGGCGGGGGCCTTGCGAGCCGCACCCCCTTCATGGGCGGGGCCTGGCGAACCGCGCCCTCATGGCGGGGCCTCGCGAGCTACGCCTTTCTCATGGGCGGGGCCTTGCGAGCCGTGTCTCGTGGGCGGGGCCTGGCATGCCGCGCCCCCTCGTGGGTGGGGGCCTTGCGAGCCGCACCCTCTTCATGGGCGGGGCCTGGCGAACCGCGCCCTCATGGCGGGGCCTCGCGAGCTACGCCTTTCTCATGGGCGGGGCCTTGCGAGCCGCGTCCTCTCGTGGGCGGGGCCTGGCGAACTGCGCCCCCCCTCGTGGGCGGGGCCGTGCGAGCCGCACCCCCTTATGGGCGGGGCAGTGTGAGCCGGGGCCCCCCCATGGGCGGGGCCGTTTGAGCCGCGCCCCTCATGGGCGGGGCCTTGTGGGGCGGGGCCTTGTGGGCCGCGCCCCTCATGGGCGGGGCCGTGCGAGCCGCGCCCCCGTGGGCGGGGCCTTGCAAGCCACACCCTCTCGTGTCCCCAGTGCCCGGCGCCCGGGGGCACGCCACCGGGGTGGGCTGCACTGGTGAGGCAGCAGGTGCCCGACGGCCGCAGCCCCCTCAGCGAGCTGCTGGCTCCTCCTTGTGCCGCAGGAACCTCAGGAGAAGGGAGGCCGCGTCTCCATCCCGGCTGCCGTCTTTTTCCAAAGCCCCCGAGCCAGCGGCCCGGGCTGTTTCCCCAGCGGCCATGGAGACTTCCGTGCAGGCGACGCGGGGACCGGTCCCCGGGGCGCCCGGGCCGTCCCAGCCCCCCACGGGTAAGCACGGGGCCCGGGCCGGGGCGGCCCTGCGGGTCCCTGTCCCCACGCCGCGCTCTGAGCCCGGCTCACGCGTGGGGCAGAAGCAGCGGCTCTGACAATACCTGCCGCTGAGCTGACACAGCCGTGTACTCACCCTGTTTTCTGCCCCAGCGGCGAGCGTTCACTTGCCTCATCCATCAAAATTTATAAACTCCTCCTTGTGGAGCTAAATCTAAGGGGACCAGATGGTAACATGGGTGAAGCGGGACGCCACGGACCGGGGGGAGGGGGTTCTTGATGAAAAATTGGGTCTATCTCCCGCCGCTCCCTAGCTTGTCGTGCATTCTTTCCAAACATCGGGACTTTTCTAAAACGCCGCGGGACGCGGGACACATTGTTAAAAATCGGGCCTGTCCCGCCCAAAGCGGGACGTCTGGTCACCGTAAAAATACCCAAATATTAAGTCACAGCCTGAGGGGCTACAGGCAGGTGAAGCGCTAGAGGACGTGGCGTTTGAGACTGGAGATGAACTGTTTCTCTGCTATTCGAGCTGAGTTCGGAGAACGACCTGCCCGAATACAGAGCGACAGACCCGGCAGACGCCCGAGGGGACAGGCCCCCGGGGCTCGTCCACACGCCGACGCACCAACGGCGCGGCCCGAGGCGGGAGGGCCCAGTGGGTGGAACATGAGCCCTGCTGCCAAACTGGGCCGAGGCAGGTTTTGTGGGCCGGGGGGGACAGGGGTTGGGGTCCACGGTCCTCGGAAGCGTCCGGGCCACAGCGGGACCTGCCCCTCAGTGCCGCCTGCCAGGGAGGCGGGAGACTCGCCCTGGGCACCAGCTCCCTGGCCCTTTGGGAACTGCTTTTCTGAAAGAGCCCAGAGTGACGTAGATTTTAAAGATTTATTTTTATTGTTTTTTGACAGAGAGACAGAGAGAAGGGGGAGGGCCCAGAGCAGTCTCCATAGTTGACATTAGTTTTCCATATAGTTTCACTCCACAGGCGGGCACAGGGCTGCGCAGGGCAGGAACTGGGCCGGGAGCCTCCCACATAGGCCCCGGCAAGACCTGAACTGGGGGCACACCCCACCTCAGCATGTGGGTCCACACGGGCCGGGGCCAGGATTTGATCCTCGGGCTCCATGGCTGCAAAGCGAGCGCTTAACCCGCTGAGCCATCCCGGCTTCCCCACGACATACATTGTAAAAGCCCCCGTGCCCAGCGCTGAGGAGGCTCGGGGGCTGGGGTGCTTCTGAGGGATATGGAGGAGCCTCACACCCATGTGAGGGTCCTGGGGGGGGTCCCAGGTGGGGGGGAGCCCTGCTGAGGCCACGTGGCCCGTGCACTGGCCCCCTGGGAGCACCGCACAGAGTTCACACGCGATGTTTTTTCCAGACGTGTTGCCAGCGGAGCTGAACACCATCGCGAAGGAGTCGGGGTGCCTGCCGCACATGCTGCCCCCAAAGTGCCCCCACACCTGCGTGGCAGACAAGTACCGGCTCATCACAGGGGCGTGCAACAACAGGTGCCTCCTGCCAGCCCCTCGGCCTCGCTCAGGGGTCCTGGGGGCTTCCTCCCAGCCCCTTGGCCTCGCTCGGGGGTGGGGGCTTCCTCCCGGCCCTTTGGCCTCACTTGGGGGGCTTCCTCCCGGCCCCTCGGCCTCGCTCAGGGGTCCTGGGGGCTTCCTCCCGGCCCCTCGGCCTCGCTCAGGGGTCCTGGGGGCTTCCTCCTGGCCCCTCGGCCTCGCGTGGGGGTGGGGGCTTCCTGCCAGCCCTTTGGCCTCACTTGGGGGGCTTCCTCCTGGCCCCTCGGCCTCACGCGGGGGGCATGGGGGCTTCCTCCCGGCACCTTGGCCTTGTGCAGGGGGCGTGGGGGCTGCATGGGCACAGGTGCCATCGGCAGGGCTGTGGCTCCCGTCCCCTCCGTCCCGGGACGCCCTCTCGCGGTCACACACCCGTCCTGGCTCCTGTCCGGCACTGCCGGCCGCCGGGCACCCGTAGGGAGACACGCCGGCTGTCTGACGCCTTCGCTCGAGAATGTCACGCACAGCCGCGTGCACGCTGCCTCTGTGGGGAGGGTCCCTGGGCACTGAGAGGGCGGGACAGGAGGGGAGGGGACACCTCACACGGGCACTTCAGGCTGGGTGGGGGGCTCTGCAAGGTGGGCTCTGGGCTTAATTCCTCGGACACTGTCGCTGTCCACACGCCCCAGGGAACCTTCCGGAACCGGTGGTGGGAGCCGGAGACGGGCCATGAGCCCCAGGCCCCAGGAGGCCGACGAGCTGGTCGTCCTCAGAACGGCTCCTGATCTGTGGACTGTGCGCCCCTCCCCTGCTGCCCCCTTACACGCGTGCACACGCTTGTTCCCGCAGGGACCACCCCCACTGGGGCGCCTCCAACACAGCCCTGGCCCGGTGGCTGCCCCCCGCCTACGAGGACGGCATCAGCGAGCCCAGGGGCTGGAACCCCGGCTTCCTGTACAAAGGGTTCCCCCTGCCCCCGGTGGGTGCACCGCGCCGGGGCTGCCCCCCAGCCCCCGACCCGGGGGAGCAGGGCCTCACTGGGCTCTGGGCTCACGTCGCTCCTGGGACCCTCACACCCCCCGGGAGGGCAGGGGGCGCACGTCGTACTCGTCTCGGGAACTGAGGCCTCAAACAGCCCCGGGAGCGGCCGGAGCCGATGGAGGCGAAGGCCCAGCTCAGCCCCTCTCCCCGCCAGCCCCCTGCGCACAGGCGAGCACGGGGCCCGTCCAGCAACAAACCCGTCCCTTGTATTTGTTTTTAAGATTTATTATTTGTGACAGAGACAGAGAAGGGGGAGGGCCCAGAGCCGTCTCCATAGTTGTGCGTCATCAGTTTTCAACATGGTTTCGTTCCACACAGGTGGGTGGGGGCCGTGCAGGGCGGGAACCGGGCTGGGGGCCCCCCGTGTGGGAAGCTCACCCCAGTTCAGCACGTGGGTCCACACGGGCCGGGGCTGGGATTCGATCCTGGGTCCCCAGGGCTGCAAAGCAAGTGCTCCACCCGCTGAGCCGTCCCGCCCCATCACTTGTTTTATGCAGACGGGGGCTGCCACGCGCCCCCGGGGAGGCCGTCCAACCCAGCCTGCTGCTCGCGGCTTCTCCCCCAGGTCCGGGAGGTGAGCACACAGCTCATGCACGTGCCCAACGAGGCCGTCACGGACGACGCGCAGTACACGGACCTGCTCACGGCCTGGGGCCAGTACATCGGCCACGACGTGGCCTTCACGCCGCAGAGCGCCCGCCCCGCGCCGCTCGGGGGAGGGGCGGACTGCCAGCTGACCTGCGAGAACCGGGGCCCGTGTTTCCCCGTACAGGTGGGGTCCCGCACGCCCCCGGGGAAGTGGACGCCGTTGCACACGCCGCGCAGTGAACCCTTTGTCCGGTCCCGGGGGGTGGGGTACGGCTGCTAAGAAAGTCCCGTGCATCCCACCAGAGCGGCTCTGTGCACATGTGTGTGCACACACGTGATATCTGTGCACATGTGCGTGCACACGTGACATCAGTGTGCAAGTGCATGTGCACACACACGTGATGTCCATGCACATGTGCGCGCACACACGATATATGTGCGCACACATGATATCCGTGTGCACACTTGATGCACGTGGTATGTGCACGCACACGTGATACCCGTGCACATGTGCATGCACACTCGTGATATCCGTGCGCACGTGTATGCACACATGATGTCCGCGCAGGGGTCCCGCCGCGCCCGGGCCGCCCCGTGTGACCGCACACTCGTGTCCGGGTCGGTCACTGGGCGAGAACTGGGCGGTTCACGTGTCTTCACGCCGCGTCGTGTGGACACAGACGCCTCATTTAGCCGGTTCTCTGCTCCACGAGCGTTTAAGTTGCGTTCGGCTCTGCGGTGGGCACACTGGGCCCCAAACCGCGGCGCGTGTGTGCACGTGACACGCGGGCCCGGAAGGGGCCCCCCGTTTGTAGGAAGCGTCCCCGAGGCCGGAAGGGGCGCTTGTTTCCTCCTCAAGGGCGAAGGCGGGTGGGGGCCGTGCTCCCTCCGTCACAGCACCGGCCACGCGCGGGGTGGGAGGGGTGCGGGTCCCGCGGGGACGAGCTCCGTGGGGGGTCACTCCCAGGGGACCGGGACCCTCAGCAGCGGGGCGGGGCTCCTCGTGCCCGTGACCCGGCTTCCTCCCGGCAGCTCCCCGCCAACGCGAGCGCCGCGTGCCAGCCCTTCCTCCGCTCGTGGGCCGCCTGCGACCCCGGCCGCCTGCGGGCCGCGCGCCCGCGGCAGCAGCTGAACGGGCTGACGTCCTTCCTGGACGCGTCCACCGTGTACGGCAGCTCCCCGGCCGCGGAGGCGCAGCTGCGCAACCGGACCAGCGCCGAGGGGCTGCTCCGCGTCAACCGGCGGCACCGGGACGCCGGCCGCGCCCACCTGCCCTTCGCGCCGCCGCCGCCGCCGGGCGCCCGGGACCGCGGGCCCTGCTTCCTGGCCGGGGACGGCCGCGCCGGCGAGGCCCCCGCGCTGGCGGCCCTGCACACGCTGTGGCTGCGCGAGCACAACCGCGTGGCCGCCGCGCTCAAGGCCCTCAACCCGCGCTGGAGCGCCGACGCCGCGTACCAGGAGGCGCGCAAGGTCGTGGGCGCCCTGCACCAGGTGCGCGCGCAGCGGCGGGCACCCCGGGGCCCCCAGCACGTGCGCGCGCAGCCCCCCGGGAGCCCTGCGCCAGGTGCGCGCGCAGCCCCCCGGGAGCCCGGCACCAGGTGCGCGCGCAGCCGGTGGGCACACCCCCCACCCCCCGGGCCTCCAGCACGTGCGCGCGCAGCCCCCCGGGAGCCCGGCGCCAGGCGCGCGCGCAGCCCCCCGGGAGCCCGGCACCAGGTGCGCGCGCAGCCGGTGGGCACACCCCCCACCCCCCGGGCCTCCAGCACGTGCGCGCGCAGCCCCCCGGGAGCCCGGCGCCAGGCGCGCGCGCAGCCCCCCGGGAGCCCGGCACCAGGCGCGCGCAGCCCCCCGGGAGCCCGGCACCAGGCGCGCGCAGCCCCCCGGGAGCCCGGCACCAGGCGCGCGCGGCCCCCCGGGAGCCCGGCACCAGGCGCGCGCGGCCCCCCGGGAGCCCGGCACCAGGCGCGCGCGGCCCCCCGGGAGCCCGGCACCAGGTGCGCGCGCAGCCGGTGGGCACACCCCCACCCCCGGGGCCTCCAGCACGTGCGCGCGCAGCCCCCTGGGAGCCCGGCGCCAGGCGCGCGCGGCCCCCTGGGAGCCCGGCACCAGGTGCGCGCGCAGCCCCCCGGGAGCCCGGCGCCGGGCGCGCGGAGCTGCTCACAGTCCCGCGTGTCGCCCTTTCGCGCAGATCATCACCCTGCGGGATTACGTCCCCAAAATCCTGGGCCCCGAGGCCTTCGAGCAGCACGTGGGCCCCTACGAGGGCTACGACGCCACCGTGGACCCCACCGTGTCCAACGTGTTCTCCACGGCCGCCTTCCGCTTCGGCCACGCCACGGTGCACCCGCTGGTGCGGCGGCTGGACGCCCGCTTCCGGGAGCCCGCGGACCTGCCCCCGCTGCTGCTGCGCGACGCCTTCTTCAGCCCCGGGACGCTGCTCGGGGAAGGTGCGCCGGGGGCCCCGGGCCCGGACCCGCCGTGCCCGCCGGGGGCCGCGGCCCTGACCCGCCCCGCGCACCGGGGGCCCCGGCCCTGACCCGCCGTGCCCGCCGGGGGCCCCGGCCCGGACCCGCCCCGCGCACCGGGGGCCGCGGCCCTGACCCGCCCCGCGCACCGGGGGCCCCGGGCCCTGACCCGCCCCGCGCACCGGGGGCCCCGGGCCCTGACCCGCCCCGCGCACCGGGGGCCCCGGGCCCTGACCCGCCCCGCGCACCGCGGGCCCCGGCCCTGACCCGCCCCGCGCACCGGGGGCCGCGGCCCTGACCCGCCCCGCGCACCGGGGGCCGCGGCCCTGACCCGCCCCGCGCACCGGGGGCCCCGGGCCCTGACCCGCCCCGCGCACCGGGGGCCGCGGCCCTGACCCGCCCCGCGCACCGGGGGCCCCGGGCCCTGACCCGCCCCGCGCACCGGGGGCCCCGGGCCCTGACCCGCCCCGCGCACCGGGGGCCCCGGGCCCTGACCCGCCCCGCGCACCGGGGGCCGCGCGCCCTCAGCCGTCAGGGGTCCTGGGGAAATGCAGGGACTTGGAGCCCCTGCAGGGCGGTCGCTGCCACTCCTCTCGGGTCTGGGCCGCGGCCCCCGGTGCTCACGGGGAGGGACCCCCACCTGCTGCTGCAGAGACGCTGGGCAGACACCGCCGTGGAGGCTGCGCCTTGTAAACGAGGCCCCGGCGCCGCCCCGCTCGCCTGGCTGAGGCCCCGGCCTCCGTGTCGCGGGGTCAGCTGGGTTGTGTCGGACGTGAACTGCAGGAAACCCAGCCCAGCGCAGCCCCTCCACGCCCAGTGCTCCCTGTGTGTCTGCGGGGGCCCCGGTGGGGGTGGCGGGACGGGGGCAGCCCCACGCGCGTTCACGCCGCCCCCGTGGGCCCCCGCGGCGTCTCGTGGCCCCCGGAGCACACGGCGGTTTCTGGGCTGCGCTGTTGGGCCCCGTGAGGCCCCGTGTGACGGGGCAGGGAGGTCGGGTGACCGCTTCCTCCCATGGGGGTTCCCTGGGGTGCTGCCGGTGGCGCCTGTGCTGCAGGAAAAAATGGGTGCGTGAGGGTCTCCACCTCCAGGTCCCCTCAGACCTGAAGGCCCCGCCCCCACACACATGCTGGGTGCCCTCGGGGTGCAGACAGGAGCCGGTGCCCCCGCAGACGGCAGCCTTCGGGGTCACGCGAGGCGGACTTGTGCGTGACGTCGCGCAGAGCTGCCTGTTAGGAGCCGCGGTGACGGCCCAGCGCCTGAGGGAACGCGGCCGCCTCTCGGGTGTTTCCAGGGGGTCTGGACCCGCTCGTGAGGGGCCTGCTCGCCAGCCCAGCCAAGCTCCAGGTGCCCGGCCAGCTGATGACCGAGGAGCTGACGGAGCGGCTGTTGGTGCCCTCGAGCTCCGCGACCTTTGACCTGGCGTCACTAAACCTGCAGAGGGGCCGGGACCACGGCCTTCCAGGTCAGCCTGTGTCTGCTATGGGGGCCAGCGAGGAGCTGATGGGCACTCAGTGTGTGTGTGTGTGTGTGTGTGTGTGTGCGCGCGCGCGCGTGTGTATATGTGTGTGTGCATGTGTATATGTGTGTACTCGTGTATGTGTGCATGTGTATATGTATGTGCATGTGCATGTGTATATGTATGGGTGTGCATATGTGCATGTGTATGCACATGTATATATGTGCACGTGCATATGTGTATATGTGTATGTGCGTATATGTGTGTGCATGTGTATATGCATGTGTACGGTGTGCGCGTGTATGCGCGTGCATGTGTGTGACCATGTGTGCATGTGCACGTGCGACGGTGTGCACACATGCATGTGTGCATGCATGTGTGCCTATATGTTCACGGGCGGGGCGTGCGTGCACACATGTGTATGTGCGCACAAAAGTAATGTGTATGTGTATATCGCCCATGTGTGCATGCACATATACGTGCACACATGTAGTTGTGGACGTATGTACACATGCATGCAGGTGTGGCGTCTGTGCACGTGTATGTGTGCACATGTGTGTGTGCGCTCCCATGTGTGCCGTCAAGCGTGGTGCACTGAGCAGGCAGGGGAGGGCCCGGTGGAGATGGTGGAGGTGGCAGAGGGCGCGCTGCATGGTGGGACCCGGGTATATCCGGTGCCGCACTGGTGCCTCTGCCGGCTTGTTTAGGGACGGGCGCGGTGAGGCCTTGACGTCTGTAACGTTCCGGCTCGTTCGTCTCTGCGGGGTGGGGGTTAGGACATGGCTTTCTCTGTAGCAGGAATTGCAGGCAGGACCGACTGCTGCGGCCGCAGTGCCCGCTGGACGTCCTCTCTGCCCCCCGCAGGCTACAATGACTGGCGGCAGTTCTGCGACCTGCCCCGACTGCAGACCCGGGCCGCCCTGGGCAGCGCCGTGGCCAGTGGGCGCCTCGCCGACCGGCTCGTGGGCCTGTACGGACACCCCGACAACATCGACGTGTGGCTGGGCGGCCTGGCGGAGGGCCTCCTCCCCGGTGCGCGCACGGGCCCCCTGTTCGCCTGCATCATTGGGAGGCAGATGAAAGCCCTGCGGGACGGGGACAGGTAGGGGTCTGTGAGGCACGGGGAAGCGGCCTGGGGGGAAAGTGCCGGAAGTCGTCTCACTCGGAGCCTGTCTTTACCAAACGCTGAGGGGTGGGAGATGCTGGGACCTGGGAGGTGATGTCTTCACTGCCGCCCACTGCCCTGTCCTTCCGCGGAGGTTCTGGTGGGAGCACGGCCCCGTGTTCACGGAGGCCCAGAGGCGAGAGCTGCGGAAACACACACTGTCCCGCGTCATCTGTGATAACACTGGACTCACCCACGTGCCCGCCGACGCCTTCCGATTAGGGAGGTTCCCCCAGGACTTCGAGCCGTGTGACAACGTCCCGGGCCTGGACCTGGAGGCATGGAGGGAGGCCGCCCCCCAAGGTAACTGCCAGCCTCCTGTCACCTCCCAGCTGCCACGCGCCGCCCATCACAGAAGCGTAAGTCCGCAAAGGAGCGTCTTCAATCTGCGCGTTTGCGGAAGGCAGCGTGAGGCCAAGCCCCGTGGCCTCAGCCTTCGCGTCATCCTGGGCAGGAGGCAGCTGTCCTCCACCCTGTAAAATAAGGTGACCAGACGTCCGGCTTTGGGCGGGACAGTCCCGATTTTTAACAATTTGTCCCGCGGCGTTTTAAAAAAGTACCGATTTTTGGAAAGAATGCACGACAAGCTAGGGAACGGCGGGAGATAGACCCAATTTGTCATCAAGAACCCCCTCCCCCCGGTCAGTGGTGTCCCGCTTTACCAATGTTAAAATCTGGTCACCTTACCGTAAAAGGACATCGTCCCACAGGCTGAACACGTGCTCAGGGGTCGCTTAGGTCACAGGCCCCAGCCCACACCTAGGACTTCGTGGGCCTCCCCTGTGCCCTCTAGCACGTGGGCTCACCCTGCCAGGCGTGGTGGTGTCACCGAGTTGTGACAACCAACGGTAGACACGTGGCTGCTACTGTCCCTCAGTGGGAGGGCAAAGCTGCAGACTGGGTGTCACCTTCTTAAGGTCACATCAGGTGACCAACCCTCGGGGATAGAGAAGAAGGTTCTGGGAGGAGACAAGACTGACAGCTCAGGAGAGCAGGGATTCCACGCCGGCGTTCTGCCCACACACACCTCCTG
The DNA here is from genome assembly GCA_004027555.1 of Craseonycteris thonglongyai. Lineage (NCBI taxonomy): Eukaryota > Metazoa > Chordata > Mammalia > Chiroptera > Craseonycteridae > Craseonycteris > Craseonycteris thonglongyai. The sequence continues at coordinate 12,666 of PVKE010004319.1, forward strand.
GAATGGTGACAGAGCCGGGACTTACAGCTCCTGCCCGTCACACCCATCACGCCCCTCAGGGACCCGCAGCATCGGGCACCTGCCTGCGGTCCTGTCACGGTGGACGAGGCCAGCCCTGCCTCACCTGGCCCGGCGGCACCAGCTCCGGGTCGTGGGACCTCCAGGCAGAGGCGGAGGGCCCTGTAGTGCCTCGTCTGTGACAGACACCGTCCTGGGTGCTGGGGACTCACTAGGACAAACACCCCCCATGCGCTCACTGCTCTGAACGTGCGGTGGGGACACGGCCGCAGGGGGTGAAGCTGTGACCAGCGCCCGCGCCCCACGTCCGTGGGAGAGCCGGGCGTGAAGGCCTGGGGGGCGCGGGGCACGCTCCACAGGGGCGCCCTCGTGAGGCCAAGTCGCGCCTGGGGTCCCAGGGTCCCCAGAGGCCAAGGGGGTGACATAGGAGGCGAGGGGCGGGGCGCGGAGCGGGTGGTGCTGGGGGATGGGGCGGGGCTTCCCGGGGCGCCAGGCGGAGCACGTGACCCTCCACGTGTGTGTGTGTGTGTGTGTGTGTGTGTGTGTGTATGTGGAGCACGTGACCCTCCACGGGGGGAGGGGGGTGTGTGGGGGGGAGCACGTGACCCCCGCCTCCCGGGCGCCGACGCCGCAGGGACGTGGCCCGGAAGTTGGTCCCAGCTTTGGGGAACGAGGGGCGCTTGGCAGCCGCGGCAGCAGCAGTGCCGTTGGGGTGGAGGGTCAAGGGCGGACGGGGAGCCTGGGGAGCCCGCAGCTGCGTGGGGGCTGCAGGGTCGCGCCGGGCGGGGGGCACGTGGGGCCGTGACCTCCCCGTGAAGCCCCGCGGGGCGGTGGTGGGTGACCGTCGTCCCCGCCCGCGCCGGCCCCCGTGTGCGCAGGTCAGTGCCCAGCGGGGCCACGACGCGCTTCCCGGGGCGGCTCGGGTTGTGCCCGCAGCTGCCGCGTCCTCCGCGCGACGGCACCCTGGGAGGTGACGCGTGTGCGCGTGTGCGCGTGCAGGGGCGGCACCGTTAAGCGCACGGCTCCGGAACGGGTGCGTGAGCTCTGCGCGTGCAGAGCAGCTGGCCGGCACGTGTCCTGCAGGCGGCGGCCCCACGCGGGGCGCTGCGCTCGCACACGGCCCGCGACCTGCCATCTCCCGGAAAACGCTCTCCGCTGAGTGCGCGGGTGGTCCCGCCCGACGGGGCCGCACGCTCTGCGTCTCAGCGTGAAGAGTTACGGGGAAAACGACTCAAATACAGCGCGGGGGGCACGTGGGCGGCGGCACGCAGCTCCCCGCGGCTCTCAGCTACAGAGAGCGGTGCCTGGCCCCCCCACGTGCACGGCCCTGCGTCAGGCCAGCCCCGCCCCTCAGTGCGTGGCCCTGCGTCAGGCCAGCCCCGCCCCTCACGTGCACAGCCCTGCGTCAGGACAGGCCCCGCCCCTCACGCACGGCCCTGCGTCAGGACAGGCCACGCCCCTCGCGTACGCTAGCGTGCTGCTCCTGAGCCCACACGCGGTCCTCGGTGCCCACGGGCGCCCTGGGTGTCGGAGCAGCCCGGTGCCCGGACCCGCGCGCGCTCACGGACCAGCCGCTGCACCTGGGCGGCCCCCTAGCCTGTCCCCCTTCCGGGCAGCAGGTTGGGTACACCAGAGTCCCAGGTCAGAGCGAGGAGCCGGCAGTGAAGCCCACGTGCGCTTTTCGGGCCCCTGGGGAGCGAGGGCCCCACGTGGGGACGCGCACGCGGGGCTTTATCCGGGGCGCGTGAGGACACGGCTCGGTTCGCCTCCAAACTCCTGCGGGTTCCCGGAATCGGCCAGCTCCCCGGGGAGGCGGGTCCCCCTCGTGCGGGGACCGCCCGGCCCCCCGGGGAGCAGGGTCCCCTCGTGCAGGGACAGGCTGCCTGAGGGCGGCGCTGGAGCCCGGCACGCGGGGTGGGGGCGCTGCCTGCCCCCCAGAAGGTTCCTGACCCCGGTTTCGTGCAGGCATCAACGAGTGCGAAAATGTGACGGCGCCCCCCTGCCACCCGTCGGCTCGCTGCAGGAACACGCGGGGCGGCTTCCGCTGCGAGTGCACCGACCCCCACGTGCTGGCAGAGGACGGACGGTCCTGCGTGGGTGAGGCCACGCTCCCGGCCCGGGGAGGGCAGGCCTCTCACTCGGGGGACCCAGGCCGGCGTCTGGCCGTGCTGTGCGCTCCGACCCGGCGGCGCCCGGAGCCACGGCTGGCATCGGGTGCCCGTCACGGGGCTGCAGGACAGGAGCTGCCAGGAGAACGTTAGCGCCCCTACCCCCCGTGAATGCTCCCCGTGGACTAAGCCCACGTCCCTCCCAGCGAGGCTGAGTGACTCGCTGAGGTCGCACAGCCCCTCGGGCGCAGGGCTGGGATTGTCACTGGGCGGCCGGCTCCTCTGAAGGAGGCGCCAGCAGAGGCCCGTGGGAGCAGCGGGTCACCCCCTGAGCCAGGCCGTCCCCTCTGCCTCCTAGAACACTCCTGCTCACAGCAGGTCCCTGCTGCTGTCGTGTCCCCGTGGTTCCCGCGGCTGTCACCCCACATGGGGGACACACCCCTGTGTGGCCTCTGCCCGGCCAGAAAAAGGACAAGGGACTCACCATGTCTGCAGGCCGCCTCCTCACCTCACGTTTGGGGGACAGCCTGGAGCGTGGGCGTCACATGGGGGGGCCCCTCACCCGCTTGTTCTCGTCCAGATTCCGGGAGGCTCCCAAAGGCGTCCCTGGTGTCCATCGTGCTGGGTGCCCTGCTGGTCGGTGGCCTGGCGGGCCTCACCTGGACGCTGATCTGCAGGTGGTAAGTGCAACCTGCCTGTGCGGTAGGCGGGCTGTGGTCAGTGCCCACGCGTGTCCACGCTGCCTGCGTGTGTTAGACTTCCGGCCTCTGACGCTGCGCCTTCAACAGTGAATGTGGGGTGGTCCCTCGCACGCCGTAGAGCCCAGTGGGCGCTCAGCGGCGGGTTCATGTCAGGACCGTGTGGCTGCCCTGAGACACCCTCGTGATAGCTGTGTACGCCTGAGCCGGGGCGGGTGTGGCCGTGGGGTCGTGGCTGCCACCCCACCTCCCACGGGCAGTGTTGTCACCTGGCAGGGGTGACAGCTGCATGCCACACGCCTTAAGCTAATTGGCTGATGTCCTAACCTTTAGGGGACCCCCTGAATGAGCTGCCCGGGGCACCTCCCTGCCAAGTCAGGGGGCAGCGTCCACGGTTCACACAGTCGGTGGTGACCACGGAGAGGCAGGCATGTGTGGCAGACGTGTGCGCTCCTGCACACGGTGAGGGTGCTAACAGGGCGTGTGCTTGTCTGCAGGACGCACCGTGGGTCTAAAGCCTCGCTGCCCATCACAGACAGCGATGGCCCCGCTGCCGGCCCACCGGGACACGGGCGCTGCCGGGACACGAGCCTGTCGCTGCGTGGGGCTCCGGCTCCAGGCGGCGAGCAGGTGGGTGGCCCCACGTCCTCTTAGGTTTCCAACGTCACCTGTTCCCGTGAGGACCCAGGAGCCACAACAGGTGTCCTGTGGCTGGTGGTGTCTGTGTGCCCTCAGCCCTGGCCGGCGTGCGCTGTCTCCTGGTACACGCGGTGTCAGAGGAGAACACTGTGCCAGAGCCGTAGCCGACCAAGAAAGTGGCTGATCGGAGCCAGCCGGGCAGAGTGACAGCACAGAATGTGCCCTCGGCCGGGGCGACCTGCCCCCAGGGTCAAGGGCACTCACGTCCCTGTCCTCTCAGGTGTTGATTAGGAAGTGAACTGGCAGCAGAAAGAGAACTGTAACCAGTTAGGGGGAAGTGCGCTGTTAACTTACTGTAACTGCGACCTCACCGCCTATGAGAAAGCCAGGCGATGCTGATAGGAAGTCCCCTGTCACCCGGGGCCGCAGACCTAAAACGGGCCTGGCCTGGGGCCGTGTGTCCCTCCCATGCAGATGCGCCGTCCCCCCTGAGGACCGCGGCCCCACAGGCACCCCCTGGGCCTCGCTGAGACCCGAGGGCCCAGCTGCGGCTGCCGTGTGTCCTTGTGCTGAACGCACTTCTGTCCCGTAGGACCCGGCCTGCGGATCCCAAATCCTTCTCTGCAAGTAGGACCCGGCCGCTGTCTCCGCAGAAGCCCGGGGTCACCACGCGCCGCTGCCAGCCGGCTCCGGAGCAGGACCGTCCCCACAAGTGACAAGGGAACCGTCCTGTCCGTCAACATGACGCCAGCCCAGGCCCCGGTCGTGTGAAGTGCGTGCTGCTGCCTGAGGGAGAGTCGCCACCATGTGCGCTTGTCCCAAGTTGCGTGGGACGCTGACCAGACGGAGGGACAACCCACGGGCACGTGGCCACCTGCACGATCGGGACACGCTGGCCTGGGCGTTAAATACTGCGGGACGGTCTCGTGTTCCACAACCCAGCACCGGCACTGTTTCAGCCACCGCGGCGGCGAGGGACAGACCCGGCTGCTCTCGGCTCTGCTGTAACCGCTGCCTGTTGGCTCCTCCCGGGGTCCCCACCGACGGCGTCTGCATGTTGTGCACGTTCATAAACCTTCTCTTCCAGCCAAACAAATGGGAAACGTTCTTGACCACATGCACGTCTCACTCGTCCTTCCTCCTGTCTTCCCTTCCTTCCCCCCAAAGCTTCCCGCCCGCCTCGTTTTCTCTGGGGACCCTTGACAGCCAGCCCCTGGCGCCCACATCCAGGCCGCCCTGCCCCACACGGGAGCCTGGCTCCCCCACCCCCACCCAGTCCTGCAGGGGCTGCAGGGGGGCAGCTTGTCCCGTCACGGAGGGGTCTGCTGACAACGTTAGGCTGGAGCTGAGGACCCCCGTTCCCAGGGCTCCTGGCCACCCTGTCCCCTCATGTGCCCCTCACCCGGTAGCAGCCTGGTTTTCCTTACGGGGTCCCCTGCACGCGAGGGCGGACGTGGGGAGCCTCGGGCACCTCAGCTCAGCAGCCGCTGTCACAGCCTGTGTGCAGCACAGGTGACGCAGTCACAGGCCTGAGCGGCTGCAGAGGTGACAGCTCCAGGCACCGTCCCTGAAGGCCGGGCACAGACGCGTGTGTCCGCCCGGAGCCCAGGGTCACCAACAGCAGTGATTCCTGTGACAGACGCGGGCCTGGCCTCTGTCCCCTTGGCAGACAGCGCCACCTGCTGCCCGACAGGGGCACACGCGGGCTGTCCCCACCGGTCCCTCTTCCCAGGGCCCTGAACAGGGCGGCTTCTGGTCTCCTGGGTCACAGGTGCCACCTTCTCACCTGGCCGCGAGGTTGGGGAGCCTGGAGCCTTCTTGGGCAGGGACCCCATGCACATCCCTCCCTCAGCCTCCCACCGCTTACAGCACCGGCTCAGCTGGACAGGGTCGGGGCGACAGGCACGGGCAGTGGCCGAAGTGTGAGGACGTGAGCCCGGGAAACCGGGCTGGAGAGGATGCGAGGCAGGGCGGGCCCCCTCCATCCCTGCAGCCCAGCAGGCCCATGACCACACCCACCGCGGCCCAGCCACACCCACCACCGCACAGCCACACCCACTACACCCACCGCCGTACGGCCACACCCACCACGGCCCAGCCACACCCACCGTGGCCCAGCCACACCCACCGCCGCACGGCCACACCCACCGCACAGCCACACCCATCGCTGCACAGCCACACCCACTGCCGCACAGCCACACCCACCACACCCATGGCCACACTCACCGCCGCACAGCCACACCCACCGCCGCCTGGCCACACCCACCACTGCAGGCCACACCCACCGCCATACGGCCAAACCCACCGCGGCCCGCCCACACCCACCGTGGCCCAGCCACACCCACTGCCGCACAGCCACACCCACCACACAGCCACACCCATTGCTGCACAGCCACACCCACCACACCCATGGCCACACTCACCACACAGCCACACCCACTGCCACACCCACCGCCGCACAGCCACACCCACCACTGCAGGCCACACCCACCGCCGCCCGGCCACACCCACCGCCGCACACCACGCCTGTGACGCACCGCGTGTCCTGCCATCGGGGCCTCTGGTATTTCGGCACCTGAACCCGCAATGGGTCACGTGCTGGCTGAGGGGTTTGGGTGATCTGGATGAGCGCCCGGAAGCTCACGCACGGGGAGCTGGGAGGTCCGGCGGGGGGAGGAACCGGCCGCAGCACCTCCGGGAGCGCACCCCGGCGGCCCCCCCGGTGTGCATCCTGAGAGCGGGGCCGGGTGCGCACACGACCCTCGTCCCTTCCGTTCCGCGCAGGCCCTGTGCACTGATGCCGGGTGGAAGCAGGGACAGGGACGCTGGGCGGGCCGGGGCGCCCGCTCCCGGGTCAGCATGACCACGCCGGGCGCCACGGGAGCCCCAGGGCCAGGACAAGGGAGTGGACACGGCAGCAGGTGACATGGGCCAGGAGGCCACCGGAGCCCCACGCAGCTCCTGCCGCCAGCCCTGCCCTTGCTCCCGCGGAAAAGCGGGCTGTTCTTGACAAAAAGGCGGTGTTGACATATAAGCCAACATTTAAACTTAGAGCAAAACAACAGCAACCAGTAAAACATCGAAACTATTGGAAAACAGACAGGGCTTCGTTGTGGTTCGGCTTCAGTACAGTCGGTAGGTCCGACATGTTCTTCGGCGCCTCTCAGGGCCCCGCGGCTCCTGCTGCGTTAGCCGAGTATTCTCTGCAGAGCTCTGAACGTTTTAATTTGAAAAAAGGACATTCTATGCCCGTCAATGCAGTGACAAACATTGTGGCCATAAAAAGGCCGTATCCAAACATGTGCATTGTTTAATTCTCCTAACACAATAATCAGCTTTCATTTCGTTAAATTCTTGTTAACACTCCAGGCGGAGGCCAAGCGCACGATTTCGGAATAGGTCGTTTCACAAGAATGCAGAGTCTTTCGCTCGCCCTGTTCTCCACAAATGACTCCTTTCCATGGCAACTGCTCCTCCTACAGTGATGCGCACGGTCAGGGAGGGCCTTCACCCTTGAACCTGCGTCGGCCTCGGTAGTGCCCGCGCCACGGTGACAGCGGCCGTTCCGGTCCGCAGCCGTCGCTTTGCCTCCAGTGAACGTCAGGGTCCGGCTCGGGAGTCAGTGGAAGGTCAGTGCGACTCCACAGGGCAGCGTCTCATGGAAAATGAGGGCGTTTCCCGCTCAGCCCACGCTGGGAGGAGCGACGTCCCCACGCTGGGGGGAGCGACGTGCCCACGATGGGAGGAGCGACGTCCCCACGCTGGGGGGAGCGACGTGCCCACGATGGGAGGAGCGACGTGCCCACGCTGGGAGGAGCGACGTCCCCACGCTGGGGGGAGCGACGTGCCCACGCTGGGAGGAGCTATGTGTCCACGCTGGGAGGAGCTACGTGCCCACGCTGGGAGGAGCTACGTCCCCATACTGAGAGGAGCGACGTGCCCACGCTGGGAGGAGTGACGTCCCCACGATGGGAGGAGCTACGTGCCCACGATGGGAGGAACTACGTGCCCATGCTGGGAGGAGCGACGTCCCCACGATGGGAGGAGCTACGTGTCCACACTGGGAGGGGTGATGTCCACACGCTGGGAGGAGCTACGTGTCCACGCTGTGAAGAGTGACGTCCCCATGCTGGGGGGGGGCGACGTCCCCATGGGAAGGGCGGCGCTGGCGTCCCCACGCCGGGAGGGGTGGTGTCCCCACGCCGGGAAGGGCTGTGCCCCCACACTGGGAAGGGTGGTATCGGAGACCCCACACCGGAAGGGGCGGAGTCCCCGCGTTGGGAAGGGTGGTGTTGGCGACCCCATGTCGGAAGGGGCTGCTTCCCCATGTTGGGAAGGGCGGTTTCAGCGTCCCCACGCTGGAAGGGGTGGAGTTGCACGCCGGAAGGGGTGGAGTTGCACGCCGGAAGGGGCGGAGTCCCCACGTTGGGAAGGGTGGTATTGGCAACCCTACGCCGGAAGGGGCGGAGTCCCCACGTTGGGAAGGGTGGTATTGGCAACTCCACGCCAGAAAGGGCGGAGTCCCCACCCCGGGAGGGGCGGAGTTGCACGCCGGAAGGGGCGGAGTCCCCACGTTGGGAAGAGTGGTATCGGGGTCCTCACGCCGGAAGGGGCGGTGTCCCCACGCCGGATGGGCTGCGTCCCCACGTTGGGAAGGGCGGTTTCAGCGTCCCCACGCCGGAAGGGGCGGAGTCCCCACGCCGGAAGGGGACGGAGTTGCACGCCGGAAGGGGCGGAGTCCCCACAGCGCGGAGCCCGGCAGGGGCCGCTCACCGCCCCGCGAGGAGTGACCGCAGCCGGAACAATGCGGCCACCTGCCCGCCGGCCTCCAGCGCCTCTGGAAGCCCGAGAGTGAGTGACGCGCACGCTCCGCTGGGTCGGGAGGCGGGGCTGGAGCCACACTGGGCTGGGCTGTGCGCATTCCACGGTGAAAGCTCGGGTGGCCCGGGGCTGGAGGGGCCGGGAAGCGTGGCTCGGATCAGTGTGAAAGGGGCTTTCACGTCGTTACGCTGACCCAGAGGAGAAGCGTCTCCGCGGAGGGGTGAGCCTCCCGTCACTGGAGGCATCCGAGCGGGGCCAGGCGCGCTCTCGGAGGGAGCTCGTCCCTCTCCTTCCGACCCCAGACGCGCTGCCACTGGGTCGCTGGCAGCGCTCAGCCGGCTCAGGGCCCGCTGTGCAGAGGGGCTGCGAGGGGCTGCGAGGGGCTGGGCCCATGCGAGCGCCACCGGGAGGCGCTGCGGGCTCCTGGATGCCCCTGACTTTTAAAACCGTCACTGAAAGCGGACACGGCACCTCTGTCCCGCGGCCCCGCGGCTGCCTCTGGGTCTGAGTGAGGAAACACCGGCGTTGGGTCCAAACCTCTTCTTCACGGGAGCAGAGGTTCATGGAGGATTTGCTGCGAGCAGAACGCGGCGCCAAGGGTTCACAATACCAGAGGCGGCCACGCGGGAAGGCCCCAGTGGGCGGGCGCGTCTGCCAGGGCCCAGGTGCGAGTCCCTGACAAGCCGCCGCCTGCCGGTCTCGGTCCTCGGCCTTAACTTCAGAGGCTGTGGGGTCGGATGAGGGAGTTTCTCAAGTTCAGGCAGCACAGGGCAGTCGGGACGGGCCTGCAGGGCAGACTGCTGCCTGGCCGGGGCCCGGCCTCTGCGTCCTGGGCGACCGTGCTCACTGTGGGTAAAGCGCCCAGAACAGCATCCGCGTGCCGGGAAGGACTGACAACCAACGCATGCCAGTGAGTCGTGCGGCTTCCAGCTGGGGGCTCCTCACCACCAGGGGTTACGTTTGGGTCAAGGGCA
>PVKE010004319.1:22023-46285 GCA_004027555.1 Craseonycteris thonglongyai
GTACGAGGACGCCCCCCACGCCTGCACTATGAAGCCATTCTTGGCAGAGTCGTGTGCAGTGAGCTGAGGGCAACGTTTAGTCACGTGGAAAGCCCTGTTCCTTTAAGGTCGTCCTGCTTCTGGGACACGCTCAGGACATGAGCTAAGGCTGTCACAGGAAGGACAGCGGGACGGCTGATCTCCTGGGCTGGGCTTCCTTCCTTGGAGACAGGGTCTTGGAACAAAGAAGCCCAGACACTGAAATAGAAACAGGCACAGCTGGAGCTTCTAGAACCTTCCAAATCCAAGCGTGCCACCCCATGGTCAGCGCCTCAGGGTTCTGGGTTTGAGTGTCACCATAAAATGTAAAAGCAAGTGAGTCCCCTGTGTGAAGATTTGACAGCTGGAGGCTGAACGATCTCCTGAAGGAGGGAGGATGGGGTCCTCTGAGCAGTAGTCACAGGGGGGCAGCCCACAGGGACACCTCACAGGGACGGGGACGAGAGTGGACAGACTCGGGTGGGCCCATGAGGCAAGCTGCCCATCAGCCCTGGGCTGGGGATCGGACACGGATGCCCCCAGACCTGCCCTCCACCTCAGGTGGCCTGGGCACAGCTCAAGCCCCTGGCTGTGGGGCCGCGACCCCTACTGCTGACAAGCTCCACCCTGCTCACCCACCTCCAAGGCCCTAGGATGCGGCAGCTGCAGCTGTGAGTGGTGACAAAGCGGCAGCACCAGGAAAAGCGTTATAGCAAACAGCTTGTGCTATTCGCATGCCTTCTTGAAACTGCCAGAAAGCAGTTTCTAAGCATCACATACGTTTAAACATATTTAAAATCGGTCTCCTTTGTCTTTGCCCTCACTGGGCAGGCCCCGCACAGCCCTGACGTGGGTTTGTAGAAAAGACGACACCGTAAGAACTGGGAAGCGTGGCCCGTTTGTTTATTTGGAAGAAAGGCATCGTTACAGAGTGCAAACATGTCTTTGGTACACACTGATCACAGTGACCGTAAACAGTCAGAAGAGACATAAACACGTACATGCCGCTCCCCTCGCCCCTGGCAGGGCTGCCAGCCAACCGCCCGTGTTGTGACCGGCACCTGCAGGATCTCGTGACAAATCAGCCTCCCCTTCAGTTCAGAGCACGCGATCCTCACGCTGGCCCAAGCGGACAGGTGCATGTCACTGACCTTAAACCACAGGTAAGGCCATGTGCCCGCACACCTGGGCTTGCAGCACTGGGACCGGCTGTGGCTCTGCACCTGAGCCCCCGTGTGCCCACCGGCCTCTGTTTCCTGGTTTGTGGACTTCGTAAGCGCCTGCCCCGGGATGCGCTGCCTGCTTGTCTGTCACGCCGCCCACGCACGTGTGCAGCACTCCCAGCGGGGTGGATACGCTGGGGACGTGGCTGCCTGCTGCTCCCAGCATGGGGTCTCCTGGGGCAGGGAGGGGCCCGGTGCACGAGGCCTGGCTGCAAGGCTGCCCGCCGCCTGCCGGACACTTGAGGGACATGTGCCCCTGGGCACCCCAGGGACAGCTGGTGTGGACCGGCCCGGGCAGCACCCTCCCGAGCCCAGCCCAGTGCCTGGCTTGCGGCAGCCCCTCCGGGACCAGTCCGCGGAGCTGCACGTGTGTGTTCAGAACAGGAGGTTGGATCGGTTAGAAAGAAGCATCCGTGAGGTACGACAGTTGCTGTTCACTGAATCTGAGGTGGAAGTGATTTTTCTACCACATCTGACCCCTAAAACCAGGCACTTGCTGCAAAGGAAACGTGGGTTTTGAAAATACAGATGAGGTACAGGGACTGGTTTTTATTTACTGTAAGCTCACAGGACCTAACGTGAGAAAGTCCCAGCATTCGCGTTCCTCCCGTCAGAAGATTCTAGGGCGTCGTCACTCTTCTGCGCGCCCGGCCGGGACAGCCATGGGGGTAGAGCAGGCGGCGGCCACGCGGGCAGGATGCGTGTGCAGTCAGCTGCTGACGGAGGGGACAGGAGGCAGCGGCAGGTGTGCTCGGCGGTGGTGCTGGGCGTGGGGACGGGCAGAGCGCTGGGCGGCGGTGTCAGGTGGGGGTGCCAGGAGCCCTTGCTGCCACGGCACTCGCGTGGGAGGTGTCCCGCTTGCACACACTTCCTGCTGACGTGGTGGCTGGGGTCAGTCAGGGCCAAGAGGCTGACATCTCATTGAGGAGAAATGGTGGTTTAGGGGAAATCACGTGAGGAGTCTTAAGTCTTGACGTTTAACTGCAATTTAATAGTAGCACCGACTTTTCATTAAAGAAATTAAATAAGAACCTGAGGATCTAACATGGAGTCCAGAGGCGTGTCTCCGCCCACACGTGTGCCGTGTGGCCCCCGTGAGGCAGCCGGGCGGCAAGGCTGGGACGTCTGAGGCCCTGACGTCCTGCAGCGGCGCTGAGGCTTCAAGGCGCCTGCGGCATCGGGCACACGGGGCAGCAGGCCCCGTCCGCGGTCACAGGCACTGGGCAGTCGGCCGGCTGGCACGCTTCCACCAGGCAGGTGACCTGCCCGTCCTGCAGACACAGCGTCACATAGGTCAGCTCCCAGCGCAGCTCGTGCCCGCCCCCCACCCCCGTGGACTCCACGTGGGTCTGACAGCTGCTGAACTGTCCCAGGAGCCTGCTCTCTGGGCTGAGTGACAGCGCAGGACCCGGGGCCGGCCTGGGGCAGGTGACCCTTTGACAAGGGCCCGGCCGGGGGAAGAGCCCACGTGGGGGTGCCCGGGGGTGCCCGGGGCCGCTGGCCGTACTCACGCGGCATTCACAGGCGGTGCAGGCGTCCCGCTTCCACCTGGAGCCGTCAGCGTGGGGGGCGCCGTCCTCCCCCGTGCACTCCGCCCCGCTCAGCCGCGACTCCAGCTTCTTTATCTGCGAAGCCAGCGAGCGCGGTCACCCTGGTCCCCCCTCAGACGGCCCAGGTGCTGAGCACAGGCCGGGCCGAACGTCAGGCTTGGACGGAGCTCGAAACGCGCTCAGCTCACAGCTGCACCCGGCAGCTGCCCTGGCCGAGGTGCCTGCTGAGTAAGGTGAGCGGAGACCCCGCACAGGGAACGGGGCGCCCACGAGACGCCTGCACAGGGCCGAGAGCGGGAGCCTCTCGGGGGACGGGCCGTCCTGCCCTGAGATGGTCAGAGGGGTGGGGGCTGCCAGTGGCCGCCGGCCCTGGTCCTGCTCCTGTCTCCCTCCAGCCTCCGTGCGCGAGGAGGAAACTCCACCTCGAGACCACTGTCCCCTGGGGTTTCTGTCACAGGCACCAGACCCCAACGTGGGGCTGAGCACGTCCACCTGAGCCAGGTGCCCACAGGCCACCCCACGCCCATCTGAGCGGACGGAGCAGCGGACGCGCCCCCCGCCCTTCTGGACCAGGCGAGCGGCCCCACCCGAGGCCCAGGGAGCGTGAGTGCCAGACGCGCAGCAGGACGCGGACCACCCACATGCAGGGGCGGCCATGACGCCAGGGCCCACAGGACCCCATCCTGGAAACGATGTCACTGGGCAGGAGGTGTTCATGGTCCCCAAACCTACAGGCCCTGAGAGCGGCTGGGACACACCCGCCCTCCCCGGGGACCAGGGCTTCACAGTCAGGCCTGAAGCACAGGACCTGGGGTCAGCGAATCCCTCAGGCCCTGACCCTGAGCCCCCTCGTGCCGTGATCCGGGCGCAGGGGCGGGGCCTGCAGACGGCAGCACCTCGGGCTCCAGGGAAGGGCGTGGGGCAGCCCCACACCCGGCCACAGTGGGGGGGTCAGCTCCAGAGGGGCGCAGACAGGGCCGCTAAGGGGACGGCTGGAGCCCACAGTACCTGCTTCCTGAGGTCGGTGATGGTCTTCTGCATCTCCACAACGAAGTCCCTGAAGTCACTCGTCACCGGAACGTGTGGGTGCTCGTAGTAGGCGGGCGTGGCATTGGTGGGGTGCTGACCGTGTTCCCCAACACTGCACGGGGGGCACGAGAGGCAGACGGGGGCCAGTGTGTTACCGCCAGTCACCGCACACGCTCACACCACGCGCCCCCGGGGCCCGGGCTCAGGACGCCGTACCTCGCCGTCTCCCCAGGCCCTGCTCTCGCGGCCGCCTTGTCGTCCTGGTAGCTGAAGTCCAGGGACCGCCTGCCTCGGAAGTGGTACGAGAACGCGTTGAACTGTCCCCGCGTCCGACAGTCTGAAGAGAAAGCGTGCGGGGTGTGTCAGCAGCAATGGCTCTGACCTCAGGAGAAAGTGCATCCTACGAACACTGCAGCCTTTCCGGCTTGCGATGACGCATCGTGACAGCCAGTGGCCGAGTGCCACCCACCTTGCCTCGTCCCCACACGCAGTCGACCCAACCCCTCCTCTTGACTGCGCCCACCTGCCTGACAGCCCCTCTGGGTCACACGGCGCACCTGTCCTTCACCTGTGCTTGGCCCTGGGCCTCACCCTCCTGTGGGGTCTGTGCTCGGGGGCAGCACCCATGCGATCCCGGGTCACTGTGCCCACCCCACCCGCCATGGACACAGCCCAGGACAGGCCGGGCCGGGAACCCAGACAACACTTGCATTTCACAGTCGCCCACCCTGCTGGGGGCAAAGAGACACCATGTCCTCACGTCACCCTCGTCAGTGTCCCTGGTAAGGGGACAGGCTGACATCACGCACCTGAGGATGGGCCAGGGGACAACCAGACTGGAGGAGGCCCCACAGGAGGGTCCAGAGGAAGATGGCCTAGGGCAGAGGTGCCAGGAGGTACGGCTTTCTCCCCTCGAAATCCCCCGATCTGGGTTGTACCCACACTCCCCTACCGCGTCCTCAACTAGCGTAGAAAGAAGTAGGTACGGACACGAGAGGAAAGGAGTCACCGCAAACCTCAGCAAGTGACGCCCCCGGGCAGCAGAGGCCCTTTGCAGTATTTCAGTGATCACTGCAGTGACTTCAGTCGTGTGACACACGCGTTCTCACCTACGACTCAACAACCCCCACAGAGAAGCTGCAATTTGAAAAGGAGGCAGTGGCCACCCAGGGCATCTCGTGCCCGCACGGCAGGTGGGAGAAAGGCCGCCGGGCACCTCAGAAAACCTGAACCAGAAAGCGAACAGCAGTCGACACCGACCCTGCTGAGCCTCAGCTCCTCATTTTCGTTTCACAGGTGGCCTTTGGGGCACAGCGGGCGTGCACATGGGCGCCCGAGGGCGAGAGGACAGGCCCTGGCCCCTGCTTCCTCCTGGGCAGCTCACGTTTCACGTACTCTTCCTACGGCATCGCAGACACGCTGCCACACAGATGCACCACTGGAACACGCTCACCTGCACACACGCCGGCTCGAGCTGGCCCAGGCGGAGGCCGACAAAGCCAGACCACACCCCACACTCAGGTGGGACAGACACCCGACAGTGCAGGTGAGTGACTCCCGAGAGCCCCCTGGCCGGGAAGGTCCCCGCACTCGAGCCCCACTTGCACCCGCGGGAGGGGATGTGCAGGGGGGGCGCCTACGCCCCCGGCTCTCAGCGGTCGGAGTAAATCGGTGACAGTGGAAACCGGGGGCGTGTTTCTGGGCAGTGGAAGCCGGTGCCCGAGCCCCGCAGAAAGCAGCCACCAGACACCCGCGGGCCCGCCCCTCAGGCACGTTGTTCACCAGACGTGGGGAACCCACGGCTCCTTCACAGACGCTTCCTTCCCACCTTCCTGTAGGGACAGCTGCGTCGGGCACGCAAGCGCATACCAGCCTCAGAGCCAGGAGCAGGGCGCACGGGTTCTGTTGTTTCTCATGCTCAGTACCTTCCTTTTCTCACTAAGCGCCACCCACCTCACTGCACACTGTTCAGAACCAGGATGTGCTCTGAGTCCCGAGCAGCCTCGAGGGGACCCTCCAGCGTCTCAGCCCCCAGGGCGCACACACGGCCTCCCTGTCACCGGCAGGGAGCGGCCCGGCCCGAGCGGAGGCCGTGGACGCTGACCTTCACAGCAGTCCTGCCACACGCGCAGGTCCACCCGCGGCACGTCGTCGCAGCTGCCGTAGCCGTGCGGGAACTCCGCCACCCGGAACACGTCCCTCTGCACACGCGTGATGTTGTCGGAGTTGTCGCACACGATCCGGGCCAGGGATGTCTGCTTGAGCTGCGTCAGCTGGGCCGGGGAGAACATCCCCGGGTTCTCGTACCACAGCCTGCGTCCCCACACGGCACGCGTCAGGGGCCTCGAGGCCCTGGACCCACAGCGCCCAGCCTGACGGTCCCCCAGGCCCCTCCCGCACCGAGGGTGCCGCTGACCCAGCAGCAGGCGCTGGTCAGCCCCCAGGACGGGGCAGCCTCGCAACTGGCAGGAGGCCGAGGCTGGTGCTGTGGGGATGGGCAGGGCATCGTCACCTGCACCCCAGGGGGCCACCGGCACAGGCTCCTCCCCTCCCCGTGAATACCCACTTCCTGCCGGCACCACGGTTACCTGTCGCCGTCTCGCAGGCGCCTGAACTGCGTGCTCAGCAGACACAGGAGGGTGGGCCCCAGGCGGCTGCCGGGCACCAGGTCCTCCACCATGAGCGCGGGGAACAGGTCGATGTTGAGTGGGGACCCGTACAACCTGCAAAGGGAGGCCGACGTTCACTTAGCGAGACGCCCACAGCAAACTTGCGGAAGGCCTCGTTCTCCATCATCACATTGTTCAGACCTTCACTTAACAAGGAAAGTTCCTCTTTTCCTCTTTAAGGCATCTGTCCACTACGTTTTAAATACAGTGGACTCTCCTCTAAAAGGAACTCAAGCAAAGGGGGGGAGGGGGTGTCAAAGAAATACTTTTATGCACAAAACCTCAGCATGTTACGCAGCTGCAGCTCATGGGGAACCTGACTGCGTGAGAGACGCGGGGCCTCAAAGCCGCAGATGCTCGTTCACGTTTCGAGAACTCTGCACACGCGTTTGCCAGGACAGCGTCACCTACTGATGCCGACCCCCAGCCACCCACACCCGCTTCCGACGCTGTCTCAGCTCATCCTCTGGTGACAGTCCTGCTGCCGTGTCTGCCCCGTAACCCCTCCACCCCAGTCCCAGCTCGAGGGTGTTGTCTAAGTTACTTGAGGTTAAAAAATATGTAAAGTTGACTAAGTTGAAAAGTTTGTCATTTAACTAAAATTGCACATGGCATCCACAGGCTGTTTTTATAATAAAACTGTGTTACATTAAGTTTATCTTTGTCTTAACTTGCTTTTAATTACTGTGTTTCAATATTAATATCAAAGCAGTAGTTTATGGTACGGTATAGGTTACAGTATGAGGCCTATTTTTAGTAGTAACTCTCCAGCAACCAGAAACTATGTTTATCCAGCATCTGCCAATCCCATGCATGCTGGCTAACTGAGGGTAATTTCTTGTACTTTGTTTATATATTCACGTATTTTTACAAAAGCCAAGAAAACAAAAGGAAAAAATTAAAACTATACCTCTTTTTACTATTCAGATAATCATATTTGTAAGTCTTCCTCCTCTATTTCCCATAAATGTGTGAATAATAAACCGTACATGGCTAATGACATTTTTAAGAAGAATACTGGGAATCTACAATGTGTTGAAAGAACATATATTTAGTGTAAAAAAAACATTTACTAAGCAGGGACAGCATAAGAGACTGAGATTAGAGAACAAATGTTTTTGTCAAATTCTTCCCATTCCTTAGAAACACTGGCTTCCGAGGAAAGAGCTGACACTTCTATCACAAATCACACTCGTCTGGTTTCTCGTCACATGGAAGAACGTCTCCACAGCTGTTCAGAGGGCCCCTGGGCGGAGTGCGTCCCACAACTGAGACAGCGCGGCCACAGCCCTGGGCACCAGGTGTCCGGCCCCCCGGCAGCGGGCGGCCTGCGCCCTTCTCGGAAGGGGAAGTGTGTGCGTCTTCACTGAGATCAAGGACGTCCACGCTGCACTCCCCGTGGGGGGCGGGCGGCACATGAGGAAGTGAAGTCTAAACGAGCCGTGCAAGTCGCCTGGGCCCCGAGTGGGTTGCCGGGCTGCCCTGGGCCCTCCCCAGAGGAGGTCGCGTCCCCGGGGTGCCCTGCCTGCCCACAGGGACCCACCAGCACAGGATGGGAGGGGAGACCCCAGAGTGAAGCAAAGGGGAGCTTCTTCCCAGAAGGACAGGACCTTCTCCCCACCCCTCCCGCCTGCTCAGGGCTCAGGGCCCCTCAACCAGCCAACGCCAGGCCCCCCCACTGCGCTAACGTCAGTGTATCAGGTGAGGGTTCTGGGGGCGGAATCTGGGCAGTCAGGACGGAAACGGGAGGATATTCGGGCGTGTGAAAAACACTTCACGTAAACCCTAATTGAGCAAACTTGACCCCACGATTTAAACGAAGTCTGGAGCACGCTCAACTTAGGACATGACGTTCACTGCTTCCTAGCTCGCAATAAGTCAGCAGTCAAAAGCCACTCTGGGGTACGCCGGGACGGCTCAGTGGGTTGAGCGCTCACTTTGCAGCCCCGGAGCCTGAGGATCGAATCCCGGCCCCGGCCCGTGAGGACCCATATGCTGAACTGGGAGCTCCCCCAGTTCAGTTCTCTCTCTGTCTCCATATCTCTCTCTCTCTCTCTCTCTCTCTCTCTCTCTGTCAAAATAAATAAATAAATAAAACTTAAAAAAAAAAAAAAGCCACTCTGCGACGACGCACAGGCCGGGCACTGGCAGGCGTCTTCCCTTCAGCGCTCAGCGAGTGCTGTCAGAACCACCTGCTGCTCAGTGAGTGGCAGGGCCCAGAATATACGGAGCAGAAGGACGTTCCCTTTCTTTTTAAAACAATTCTTCCCAATGTGAACGAGCACGTCTTAAACACACTGGCCTGTGGGCTTAATAACCCCCAAACGCAAGGACTGAGGAACCGAGATGGAAAATCTCCCTTGGGCAGAGCGCGTGGTGGAGCAAACCAGGAAGCCAGGGCGCAGAGGGAGCAGGGGGCAGCCCAGCCCTGGGCGCAGGACCCCACGTCTAACCACTCGTGCCAGCGCGGAGGGCCCTCCAGGGTGTGAAGCCCGACCCTAACAGACCTCAGCCCAAGTCCCCCCGGGGTCCTGCCTAGCGGGTACCTGTCACGCTTCCATCACCCCAGGTCACGAGATCCGCTCCTGAGACGACCAATGCCCCTGGGGAAGACTGATGTCCCTGCTCAGATATCAACAGGCCCCACGGGGTCCCCGGCCCTGCTCCCCGGCATGTGGACACCTGCCTGGGCCTGGGTGACCTGGTGAGATTGGGGAGAGGCTGGGAGCTGAGCCTCAGGTGCTGGGGACTCAAGGCCCCACGGGCCACCTCAGGCCCTCCTGATGTGACATGGGGGTTCCTTCCGGAAGCCCCAGGCGGATGCAGCCGGGGGGCTGGCCTTTTCCCGGCCACAGCTCCCTCCTCCTGTCAGCAAGCCAGCAAGCGCGCATCTCAAACCGCCACAGACGTGCTATAAGCACCACGCAGCTGGCTGCCTCCACCCTGGCAAAGCCACCGCCAGCGTCCCCGCAGGGGCCCCGCTCAGTGCCCACCCCCACCGGCTTCTCTTACGTGACCGCGTGGCTGCACGGCACACACCCAGGCGCCTACACAAACCGCCAGCGCCCTGCCGGGACGTCCTGTGCCCGCCCGGCCACTACAAACAAGACGCGAGACCGCGGCCGCCTCCGACTCACCGTCTGAGCTTCTCCCGGATCTCGGGGTCTTTGATCTCGTTTCTCAGGTCGTCGAAAGTGTGGGCGGACGACAGGTTGCAGTAGACGCGGAAATCGTGATAGGGCGGGATGCCGTGGTCGCGGCCCCGCTGGATGTTGATGGCGGCCAGGTCCAGCGCCACCGTGTGCGCCATGGAGAAGAGGCGCTCGGTGAGCTCGGTGTTGAGCAGCTGGGAGGGCACGCGCATCTTGCCGGCCACGCCGAACAGGCCCCTGAGCAGCGGGTCGATGCCGCCCTCGCTCACGATCCGGAAGGGCGAGAAGAAGGCTTTGTGCAGCGGCACATGTCCCTGCGGGATGGGCCGGAAGTTCTCGTCCAGCCGGTACAGCACGGGGTTGACCAGCGTGTGGCCGAACCGGAAGGCGGCCGTGGCGAAGGCGTTGAAGATGCCGGCGTTGACGCCGGGGTCGTAGCCGCGGTACTCGCCCAGCATCTTCATGCCCACCTCGCCCAGCACCTTGGGCAGCCAGTGCTGGTAGGTGATGTGCTGCATCTGGGCCCCCACGACCTTGCGGGCCTCGTGGTAGATGGTGTCGCCGTCCCAGTGCGGGTTCAGCGCCAGCAGGGCGGCGGCCACGCGGTTGTGCTCACGGAACCACAGCGTGTGCATGCTGGTCAGGCCCAGCTGCTCGTTGGCGCGGTGGTCGCCGGCCAGGAAGCAGGGGATGGGGCTCTCGTTCTCATCGCGCATGCACTCGGTGGGCGGCCCGGCGGCGAAGGGCAGCAGCGGCTTCCCGGACCGCTGCACGATGCCCTGGCGCAGCAGCCCCCGCTGGCTGGCCAGGTCGCGGACGGCGCGGGCCTCGAGCTCCGAGCTGCCGTAGACGTTGGAGGCGTCGATGTAGGAGGTGAGCTGGTTGATCTGCTCCCGCGGGTACACGGAGTTCATGAGCAGGGAGGTCATCCCGCTGCCGCAGACGGGGCTGGAGCGCACGAAGAACATGCAGCGCCCGCCGCTGCGGACGCGCGGGTCGTTGGGGGGGATGGCGAGCGAGAAGCAGGGCGGGTCGCTGCTGCACACGGAGCTGCAGTGCTGCCCGTCGGAGAAGCGGGCCTGGCTCAGGGCCACCACAGTGGAGTCCAGGTCGTGGTCCAGGAACTGGCCCCACTGCATGAGCATGTGGGTGAACTGCTCGTCCGGCGTGACGGCCTCCGTCCCGATCAGGGTGGTGGACACCAGGCGGGGCATGGGCAGCACGTGCTCATGGTAGAGCCGCCCGGGGTTGATGCCCCGCGGCGTGTTGAAGCCGTTCTCGTACACGGACTTGAGCAGGCGCTCGAAGGCGGTGAGCGAGGCGCCCCACATGGGGTGCTGCAGGTTGTTGCAGGTGCCGTCGTGCGTCCGGTACTTCTGGTGGAAGCACATGTCCGAGCAGTTGTTCACACGCCGGTGGGCCGTGCAGCCCGACAGGTTGGCGATGAGGCTTAGGTACTGCGGGGACACGAGGTCGTTGTAGTGGTAACCTGGAAGGGAGAGCAGGGACGGCCTCATTCCCCCTGGACGCCAGGCAGATGCAGCGCTGGGCTGACCAGTGCTGCCCACCGGCCCGCGGGCACCTCTCCCTCCGTGCATCTCCAAAGGCCTCAGCTCCCCATCCTCCACCTGGACCTGCCTACAGACAACCAGCTGGCTCCAGCTCTAGCAGAGCCCCGGATCCCGGCGGCCGGGGACGCCACGTCACTGTAAACACGTTACTTGTAAAACTCAAGCTCACCGCGTGGAGCACCGTCCAACCCATGGATCAGGGAGACTTCATGCCCCTTGGTCCCCACGTCCCATCCCACACCCTCTGCTTATCTTGCTTCTAAACCAGGTCTGGGGAGGCTGTTTCAGGACAAGGGCCATTTCTCCAAGCGTCACGGTCCTTATCGTTCACGGGGTCACCCTAAAATTACACGGGTCAGTCCACAGCTGGGCTGCAGTCGACGCTGTCGTGCCCCGGCCGGCTCTAAACCGTTCTGTGGCCCCTTGTTCTTACCCCATCACCCCAGCTGAACGGCCAGCTTCCCTCGTTTGGAATTCCAAAGGGGTCCCCGCCAGCAAGGCGCACGCCAGCGTCTCCACGCCGCTGGGACGACCTCGCCTTCCTGCCCGAGACCCCCGGGTGCCCACGAGCTTCGTGCGGAGGAAACTCCCACGGGCAGCCTGGCAGCTGCTCCCATCGCCCCGCCCTCACTCACGGGCCCACTGTTCACCTTCAGGACCTGCTCGCCCCGCCGGAGACTCCGCGTCCTGCGGTCCCGGGGCTCTTCTGTAGCGCGCTCGCACCGGGGCCGCGCCCTGAGCGCTCAGCCAGCTCCACACACGCCAGAGGGGCGCACTGACGCCGGGCCGCCGCGCGCTCACGCAGGGGCCGCACGCTGACGCAGGGTGCGCGCTGACGCCGGGCCGCCGCAAGCTGACGCAAGGGCCGCGTGCTGACGCAGGGTGCACGCGTTGACGCAGGGTGCGCGCTGACGCCGGGCCGCCGCGTGCTCACGCACGGGCCACATGCTGACGCAAGGGCCGCGAGTTGACGCAGGGTGCGTGCTGATGCAAGGGCCGCGAGCTGACGCAGGGTGCGTGCTCACGCAAGGGTCACACGCTGACACTGGGCCACTGCACACTCACGCAAGGGCCGCTGCGCGCTGACGCCGGGCCGCCGCGCGCTCATGCAGGGCTGCACCCACAAAGGGACATGGGCAGGGCAGGAGCTCATTCAGGGACCAGAGTAGTTGCAGGGCTGGCCGCTCACGCAGGCACAGGCACTCACGCAGGGGTGCACGCTGACGCAGTACTGGGCGCTGACGCAGGGATGCATGCTCACGCCAGACTGGGCGCCGACGCAGGGTCGTGCGCTGACACGGACGCACACTCACACAGGACTGGGCGCTGACGCAGGACCACGTGCTGACGCAGGACGCACACTCAAAGCGCCACACGCCGACGCAGGACGCACGCCGACACAGGGATGCACGCTCACGCAGGCTGCTGGCGCAGGGCCTCGCGCTGACACAGGGACTCACACTCACAAAGGGCCGCACGCTGACGCAGGACGCACGCAGACACAAGGATGCACGCTCACGCAGGACGGGGCGCTGGCGCAGGGCGCTGACGCAGGATGCACGCTCACACAGGGACGCACGCTCACGCAGGGCGGGGCGCTGACGCAGGACGCACGCTCACGCAGAGCGGGGCGCAGGACGCAGGCAGACACAGGGACGCACACTCACGTAGGACGGGGCACTGGCGCAGGACGCACGCTCACACAGGACGGGGCGCAGGATGCACGCTCACGCAGGGACGCACGCTCACACAGGGTGGCGCGCTGGCGCAGGACGCACGCTGACGCAGGGCGGGGTGCTGGCGCAGGACGCACGCTCACAGGGACGCACGCTCACGCAGGACGGGGCGCTGGCGCAGGGCCGCGCGCGGACGCAGGACACACGCTCACGCAGGGACGCACGCTCACGCAGGACGGGGCGCTGGCGCAGGACGCACGCTCACGCAGGGACGCACGCTCACGCAGGACGGGGCGCTGGCGCAGGGCCGCGCGCTGACGCAGGACGCACGCTCACGCAGGGACGCACGCTCACGCAGGGCGGGGCGCTGGCGCAGGGCCGCGCGCTGACTGCCGCCCCCACATCCTGCCCGCACACCGGGGAGCTGTCCCCAGGCCATCTCGCTCCTGGAGGGTCTCGGGGCCGCCCTGCAGGCATCGGAAGGACCCAGGACGCACGCGCCCCGCACAGGCTGCAGTGCGGAACTAGGGGTGAAGACATGCCTCGGGCCCGGGAGAAGCGCTGGGCCACAGACGTGGCATCGAGCTTCCAGCCGCCCCGGGCGATCGTGCTGAGGCCGAATCGCTTCGGGTACCCGCTCACCGGAACCGTGACACAGGGATGCCCGGCTCTGTTCTCAGCTACCCTTGGGGGAGTCGTAGGAAATTCTGTCACCAGCGTCACAGAGCCGGGAAGAAACCGCTTCCTCCCACACGCCGCCCGGCCCCAGGAGCCTTCTTCCCGCACCGCAGCTTTTCCTACAGCGTTGCCGTGGGTTTAACGGTGACTGGGGGCCAGAGTGCTGTGGCTCGGCTCCTCCGGTTCCTCCGGCCACTGTCCCAGGCCAGGCAGGCCCCAGCCAGCACCCTGGGGTGGGCACAGACACAGCCAACCGCCTTACACAGCTGGAAGCATGGGCTGTGATGCACGGAAACAGCCGCCTCGAACCCCACTGGCAATTCCAGGACTTACACACACCAGGTGCACAAGTGGCTTTTGGAAAACGGGACGTCAGGAATTTTGCAAGCTGCCCTGACCACTTCAGCCACGTTCACTCTCTCTCGTTTGCTTTAGAAATAAAAATCTATCTCAAGATACAAATAATTACGGGTTAAAATGCTGGAATGTGAGACAAAGTATGTATCCAAGAATAACGCAATGGGCCAAATGAGTATTTCATGACAGAAAAATGCCTGGAAGTACCGTCTGTGGGGAAAAGTTTGCAGAACAAGGACGCGGGCAGGCCTGGGGGTAAACGCTGCGGGTGTACACCTGTGTGGGCACCCAGAGGCAGGACAGCCCCTTCCCAGCCCCTACCTGTCCTGGCACAACGTGCCCATCTCACTGTGTTACCTCCTACCTCCCACCACGAGGACAAAACTGCAAGTCATCTGACTCCTCTTTGTCACCCCACACAAGTGAATCTGTCAACTCTGCCTTCACACCTGGAACCAGTCCTCTGACCAGGCCACCCTGGTGACAGCGCTATCACCTCCCTCCTGGATCTTCCACAGACAGACACCCGTCCCTTTCCCAGCATCTGTCATCACCCAACAAGTTAATCCCTGTGAAACCATGTCTCTGTCAGAACCCTGTGGCTCCCATCACCCCAGAGCAGGAGACAAATCCTCAACTCGCCTCCTGGGCCTCTGACCAGCACCCTGAGATATTCCCATGTTGTCTCCTGCTCCGCCCACAGGATACCTGCTCCTCCTCAAATATCCCAACATGGCTCCGGTCCTGTGTCTCCCCTGTCCGGAGCACTTCTCCGCGGATATGGCAGAGCTGGGCCTTGCTCTGGTCAGGCCTCTGCTTAAATGTCACCCTCGTGACATTTACTGACCAAGTGACAGGAAACGGCACTCACAGGTCTCCCAGGCCACCTGCCTGCTGGCTCCCTGTTCCCACTCCCCGCATGGAAACTTCATGTGCCGACCTCCCCGCCTGCACGGCCTGCCTCTGCACAGACACGTCAGACCCCTAGGGCTGAGGCATGTCTGCCTATAGTTGCCGCATCCCTAGACCTGGCTGAGAACACATGCCGACACACGTGTGCGGAGGAGGAACGAATGCATGAATGAACGAGTGGGTGCCCATGTATTTATTCAACCACGTTAAGTGGTAGAGAACTCCATGTTACATCAGATCGTGGAGGATTTCAGTGATTCTCCTTTCCCTGTCGGCTATCCAAGTGCCACAGGCCTGTAAACTGCTCGCGTGGACCCAGAGTGGGCACGTGTTCTCTGGGGAGCAGATGCCCATAAGCCTCATCTCTGGGAGTGGCCACAGTGGAAGGTTCGGGACCTGCCTGCTGAGGCCGCCGCAGTGTTGAGGCCAAATGAGGAAAGGGAGACAGGAGCAAGAAATGACGCTGGGCAACACCGCAGAGCATCCGTGTGGGAAAGTGGTCAGATGGGGGCCGGGAGGGGCTGGCAGGTGCCCGAGGGAGAGCCCCATTCCCAACAGGCAAGTAACCAACGGAGATGGACGGAAGGACAGCGTCCCAGCATGTGCCCCAGATGTGCCTGTGAGCTGAGGCTGCCGGTGCAGTGGAGACGTGGTGATGCAGCCAACCTGACTCCCCGGAAGGCCAGCGCCCCCCAGATCGGGGAGTAGCAGGCGTTTGCACAGCTCGCTGGTGCCAGGGAGCTGAGCACCCTGGTCCCAAATGCGGCAGGACTGAGGTCCGGCCTGAGTGATGGCCGTGCTCCCGAGCAGGAAAGAGTGACATTCCCCCACCCCCACCAGCTCTGTCCCCATTTCCCTCACCTGACGCAGTCGTACGTAAGGGTGACATTCAGTTCAGAAAATGCTTTTGTCCTGACAGGAAAAGGTGCTCAGCAAAGAACCAGCACAAAACAGGATTTCAAGTCACCCAGTCACCTTGCCTCATGGGAGGGTTGCTGCTGGCACTGTGCCCAGCGGTGTGGAGCACAGCGCCACCCGGCATGGTGGGGGCACCTCACTCACGGCACCACAGTCCCACCTGTAGCTCCATGAACATCGCTCTTAACGGCTGCGTGGACACAGCCTCACTGCCTACTCTTCCCTCAAACCTCCTTTGTCCCTGAGGACCCGATGGTCACGGCGGTACAAGGACAGCCCACCTCGCTCAAGCCCACACTGTGACCCCGACTGTGTGCTGCACAGACGTGTGGGACAGGCAGGCTGTGCTCGGGGAGAGCGGGCCGGGTACTGACCGGTGCCATTGAGGTCCACAGTCAGGCCGTGCTGCACGTGCTCCTGGATGAGCTGCAGTGTGCGCTCGAAGATCTCCCCGGCGCGCGCCTGCTCCACGGTGTACGGGTCCCTCGGGTAGCGGAACAGGGCCAGCAGGTCGTTTGGAGAGCGCGGCCGGCTGCAGTTCAGGGCGGAAGGGACAACAGGATGGTCACTGGGAGGAAAGCCACACCCTCCAAGAACAACTGTTTCATGTTTCCACAGCTTCTCTTCTGGGGCAACGTACCGTACCTTACTCATCCCAGTGGAAGGCAACAAAGCAAAAGACACTAAAAACAGATCGTTAATTAGGTCATGGAGAAAACACAGACACTCTGCTCCAGTGCAGACACACAACACACTCTGGGATTTGCCAACGAACACATGAACGGCTTGTGAAACACTCTGTTTTTGCCAAGTCGTTCAGCAGCAAGCCAAGAGAGCGAGGTGAGACTTTTTAAAGAATGTTTCATTTGTGAATCACCGTTCAGCCTCTACTTGGGGAGGACGGGCTCTCTTTGTTATCTTAACCCCCAGAAAATGGACGCCAATGGTGTTGAAGATTTTACGTTGCAAGTTTTCTTCAGATGGAATAGCTCTGACTGGGCACTAGAATAGCCTTCAAGTCCTTAAAGCCGGAAGCTAAGGAGATGAGGGCCAGACGTGCCCACCCCCCTGCCCCCCATACCTGTCAAACAAGTGTGTCCGTGTCGAGTTTATAGCTCTGTCCACAGTGGCAATCGCTTCTACGATCGATGTAGCCACAAATGGGTCCCCGTTTCGACTGACGTCAGGAACTAGGAAACAAGGAGTCACGTGTTACCACAAAAATCCTGTGCAGGTTACTCATAACGTCTAGACACTACACATCACTTACACAGGACACACTTCCTCCTAATCTTATTTCTGTGATTCATACCAAAGCATAAATTACTTTGTCACAGCTTCTACTAGAGGCTGTTTTCAAGTAGGACAGAAATGACTTTTAATTTGTGAAAGCAAGTGACATCGCACAGAAGGATGGGGCCCACGCAGCTGGGGCACCTCTGCGGGAGGAAGACCTGCGACGGGGCAGCCTTACCGCTGACGCTGAGCACCATGCTGACCGAGGCCTGCCCGATCGTGTTCCGGGCCACGCACTCGTAGCGGCCTGCGTCTGCGGTCCCCACATCATGGATGGTCAGGAATCCCTCAGGACTGATCTGGAATTTCCCACTTTCTGTCACCTGAACCCCATCCTGGAGCAAAACAGAACAGAACTGTCAGCGGGAGTGAGACTAAGCCATGGACGGTGTCTGTCCTGGGGGTCCGGCATCACACCCTCACAGACGGCAACACGTTGAGGCTGCGCTCGGACCTCCCAGAATCGGAAAGAGGAGATTTGATCAAATTCGCCCACTACCAGCTTGATGGGACACGTGTGCTTACAGGTCTGGAAAGACCCAGGGAGTGTGGGGACAGGGACTATGCTCCTGGCACTTTCCGGGATCGGGGGAAAGGACTTGAAAGGCAACCAGAGGGATGTGGGGTTCAGGGAGGAGAGCCCGGGTGCCCGGTGCCAGGAAGGGCCCCGGTGCCGTGTCCTATGAGACTGAACACTCGAGCCCCAGCGCACAGGACAATGACCTCGCAGCTGAGGGACCGAGGGGCCACTGCACAGGGACACCTGCCACCCATGCTCCGGACACCGCACAGATCACAGCACTTGCTTATAAAGGGTGTCCCAAAATTCACGCAAGATTTGAATTTTGCTTCATTTGTGCGGTAAAGTGTTGCCCACGAAAAAAAAAGACAGCGTGACCGCTGACAGTTCAGGGTTATTAAAAATGGAGCCGCTCCACGAAAGAACAACGCGTTTTCATTGTTGAGCAGTGAAAATTTATAATTTTTAATGATAAACCTATGTTTTCTATCGAAATTACTTCTTGCGTGAATTTTGGGACACGCTTTACGTTTAACGCTGTTAGGCGTTTCGATTGGGTTCAATAAAAAGGGCACCGAGAAACAGAACGAAAAGCCTTCCCTACTGCTCACGAGACCAGGGGAGCTAACGGGAGGGTTTCCTTGCTTTTGTCTCTGAGAAGGACGTGAGAAGGGACTGTCCCGAGGCTGTCTCGTCTGTTCTCGTTACTCAGGACACCTGCAGAACCTTTTAACTTGGGCTTCGACTTGCATGTTTGCTCTGGGAAGACTGCGGTGACAGGCGCCCCGCATGTTACCCCGAGCACAGCGGCTACCTTGTTCCAGGTGATGGCCGGCTCGGGCTCCCCCTGGGAGCTGCACGGCAGCTGCACGTTGCTGCCCACCTCCACCGTCACGTCGCTGGGAATGCTGACAAACACTGGGGTGACTGGAAGGCAAGGGACAGGCAGCTGTAGCCATGGGGGACCAGGATACTCAGGGGGGATCCCCGAGGCCCTTCCCTCAGCCAGGGCAGCGCAGGACGCCGGAGATTCCACCCCTGAGCCTGTTTCCTCCCAGCAGCGTCTGCACAGAGCGCAGGGGCCAGAGGGGCCGGGACGGCCCACCGCCCTGGGAGCGAGGCAGGAAACTTATGCTCGAGACAGGAACACGCCTCACCAGGAAGCAAGGGAGCTGCCAACAGCGCAAGTCCTGCTGGTCTTTCAGGACCCCCCCCCCACACACACACCCTCACCCAACAGGCTCCTCACACTCCTGCCCAGTCAGAAAGGAGAGGAATAAACCCACAAGCCCAGGCAGGGCCGGAGGGGAGGGAGCCCGGGACGCTTGCCCGCCCCCTCCCATGTCCACTCTGCAGACAGGTCCCCGTGTCTGTCCTGGGTCTTTGTAGAGACACAAGGCAGCATGGGTCCTGTCTGGAGAAAAGAGGGGGCACCTGCCAATGGGGGGAGACAGCGTGGAACACTGGGGGCCAAAAGGACAGGGACCCGTGCCTCCCGGACACGGTCGGGGGCCCACGCTCAGGTCCTCCGGCTCCGACCCAGTGTGGCCTGACCCCCCAGGACAGGCGACGGCCCTTCTCGACCGCAGTTCATCAGCCAACGGGAAAGAGCGGCCAGCTCTGCTCTGACACGTCGGCCTACCCAGGGGCCGGTGTGAGCTGAGCCTCATTAAAAATAAGTAAACGTTTTCACGGACGGAAGTGAAAGCAAGTTACAACGTAAACACCGAGAACCCGAGATAAAGGGGCAGCTGTTCTGAAGCAAGGAGCCAGCTCTTTGTCACTAACAGGGACGTGGGCGCTGCTGTCCAAGCCTGTCCTTCCTCACGCCTGGTCAGCACGCAGCACTGTGCCCACCAGGTGGAGCCGCCGGGTGCCTGCGTCTAGCGGGCACCGCCGGGCGCCTGCCTCTGGGCTGCACCACCGGGCGCCTGCCTCTAGGGGGCACCGCCGGGCACCTGCCTCTAGGGGGCACCACCGGGCGCCTGCCTCTAGGGGGCGCTGCTGGGCACCTATCTCTGGGCTGCACCACCGGGCGCCTGCGTCTAGGGGGCACCACCGGGTGCCTGCCTCTGGGCTGCACCACAGGGCGCCTGCCTCTGGGCGGCACCACCGGGTGCCTGCGTCTAGGGGGCACCGCCGGGCACCTGCCTCTAGGGGGCACCGCCGGGCACCTACCTCTGGGCTGCACCACCGGGCGCCTGCCTCTAGGGGGCACCACCAGGTACCTGCCTCTGGGCTGCACCACCGGGCGCCTGCCTCTGGGCTGCATTACCAGGCGCCTGCCTCTAGGGGGCACCGCCGGGCGCCTGCCTCTGGGCTGCATTACCAGGCGCCTGCCTCTAGGGGGCACGCTGGGCACCTACCTCTGGGCTGCACCGTCAGGTGGGCTGAGACCTGCTGGGAGCCGATGATGTTCACAGCCTGGCACTCATACTGGCCCTGGTCGTGGAGGGCGACGCCCGAGATCCTCAGCGTCCCCGACGACAGAACCAGGTGCCGCCGGTCCACCGAGAGCGGGCTCCCTGAAACGCACATGGGCCCCGGGGTGTGGCTCCAGGCGGGTCCAGCAGAACCTCCCGAGGAAACGAGAGGCCCACAGAAACGGCCCGAGTGGCGGCCAAGGTCATCGCCCTGGCCCCTGGTCAGCGTGGGCCCCACGCCTGTGCAGCTGGGTCAGGGGAGCAGAACACGGTCCCAGCCCCCAGGGGAGCCCCCGAGGGGGTGAGGGGCAGACAGCAGGGCCACAAGAGCTACGTGAGCAGGAGCCGGGCGGCGGGGGCCGCGAGGTCCTGGCCCTGGGACGAGGCTGCCCTTCGGCTCCGCTGGAGGTCGTCAGCGGTTCTCAAGGTCGCCCGCCCCGAGCGCGGGACAGATGCTGCAGGTCCGCCAGTGTGGGCCCTGCCCTCCCCGCCCGAGCGTGTCCCCAGGGCTGCGGTCACCATGGGGACCGGGCTGCACCCCCCGGGAGTCGTGTGACCAGCGGCCCACCCGCTGGCGACGGAGGCTGCGACCCCCTCGGAGAAATAACGAAGCAGAAGCGACGGCAGTGCCCGGGAACGACAGCGATGGCAAAAGGGTTTTAAAATGCAGCCCACTCCTGCTTTCCGGAAAGTCCTCTCCCGTGTGTTGCTTTCGTCCGGTGCTAATTAAGTGCACATTCAAGGCAACACACAGCTGATCTGGGCGAGGTGAGCCTGAGCGCAAGGCCACACCCAGGCCCCTGCCGCCGGCTGCCGGCCCGGCTGCCGGGCTCGGCCAGAACCAGGCCCCCGGGGCCAGAACCAGGCCCCCGGGCCAGACGGTGCGTTTCCAGGTCTGTGTCCCGAGGGGGCGGGGGGCTCGGTGGGCGTCTCACCTCCCTTCGTCCAGGCGATGACGGGCTGCGGGTAGCCCTGCGCCTCGCACTGGAAATCCACCGTCTGACCCTCGATCACCGCTCTGTCCTGAGGGGTCACGGTGAACTGAGGAAGAGCTTCCGGAAGGAAACGCATCGGAAACATGGTGTTAAAAGGGCAGCTTTGCTATGAACGCTGCAAGAAACCAGCGCCCGCGGCTGTGGCCGCCCGGGGCCGGGGGGTGCGTCCCCTGACCCTCACCCTGGACGATGATGAGGGCCGTGGCCTGGACGCTGTCGATGCTGTTGGTCGCGTAGCACGTGTACTGCCCGCTGTCCCCCTGAGCCACGTTCTGAATGTAGAGGCCGCCCGAGGGCGTGACGCTCACGCGCGGGTCGGCGGGCACCGGCGTCTGGTCCCCTTTGGTCCAAGTGATGCGCGGCGGGGGGTGGCCGGCCGCGCTGCACTCCAGCGTGACGCTCTCGCCCACCAGCACCTCCGTGTTCTGCGGCTGGATCACGAAGGTGGGCCGGGCTGCCGCAACGAAACACAAGCCCCGCGTTAGTTCCCGCGCTCGGCTTTTCCTACATTCACGCAGCCTCTAAACTACGAGACACACGCGCGAGTCAGCGCAGCCTCTCGCCTTCCTGGCGTCTGAAAGAAACGCGCGGAAAATAAAGACGGTCACCGCGCGAGGACACGGCAGCACGAGAGGCGGGTCAGAGCTGATTCGCTGCTGAAAATGAACGGAGCTCCGGGGAACTCTTGTTTCTGTTTATCCGAAATTACGTCAGCCTGGCTGGGAGCTCTCACGGGTATAAAACGTTGTCGCCCAGGTGTGTTCAGGATCTATTTCACCCACAAATTAAAGTGACACAGATTTTACCTTTCAACGCTGAGTCTAGAAAAAAAAGAATCCATTCGCGGGTGTGTTTGTGCAGAGACGACGCCACACGTCAGCAGCAGCCCGTGGGTGAGGGACGTGGCCACAGACACGGAAACTGCACACAGCCCCTCACGGGTGACTGACGTGGCGCTTAACGTGTTAAGGTTTAAGCCTCGTTAGTCCCAACGTCTCAGCAAGCCAGAGAACGCCGACGTCAGCATTTCCAGGGAACAGCAGGCGGCAGTGCCGCGGTTTCGGGGCCAGAACCTCAGAGCGGGCTCAGCGCCATCCCCGCAAGTGTTCTCGACGGACAGACACCAGAAAGCGGCATGGCTGGGTCCCCAACAGACACACCATCCATGCGAGAGGACTGAGCAACGAACAGAGCACCCCCCACCTCCCACCCAGGGCACCCGCCGAGGAGGGGCGGATGGTCTCACTTTGAGTTTTATGAACCGGAGGCTGGTGCCCCCTTCACCCCACGTCGCCCCAGGGGCAGAGCTGAGGTGCAGAGAGAAACGCAAACGCAGACAGGCCCACGTGGGTGAGGCCGGGCAGAAAGCGGAGTACGAAGCAACGGTGATGCTTTACACGCCGAGAAACAGGCCTCAGCCCACACACCGAGGCGGCGGCAGTAACTGCGGGCTTCGCGATTTAAGAACCCACTTAGCATTGTCTAGAATAACGACTGAGAGACAAGACGTCCTAGAACTGGACGATGAGAAAAACACCTATTCCAAAATAAGACAAGAAACAGAAAACGAAAATACGATGTGGAATTTATCAATCTAACCGCACGAGGGCTGTCCAGAAAGTATCCAGCCCCCTAAGATGAAGAACAGACATCTATTCACAGCTGGGTTTTTTTTTGGACGGCCCTCGTATTGCTTAACCACCATAAATAAAGGTGGACTCACTCTAAGAAAATGTCCATCGGGAATTTTTAAAAACCTAGCTCTACACTGTTTCTCACAAGCATCCAAAACAGATGGATACGAGAAGTTTCCGAGCAAAACGATGGGGCAGAAACGGACGGGCCGTCACCTGCGGCATCTGCTTTCAGACGGTTGACTTTAAAGCAGATAAAAACGACAACCTTCACGCCCCCAGTAACGGAGCTTCGAGATGCGTAGCAGGTACTTAGACTCGAGGACGCTTGCAAGTCAGTAGATCCTCACGACTGCGCGTCCCCGTCTGGGACGACCCCACAGACGGTCACCATGACGATGCCGGGCGGCAGCGGCCACAGACAACTCATAAAAGAGGGCCTGTGGTTACGCTGCCGTAAAACCTAATTCACAGGCGCTGAACCGGGACCTGCCCGTAGTTACCACGTAGCCTGCACACCCACACGCTGTCAGTCGTATGAAACTGTGCGACCGCTCGTGCTTCGTCCCCAGACCTCGGAGACACAGGCAGGTGCCCGCTGTGGCCCACGGGGCGCGGCGTGCAGGCAGGGGGAGGTGGCCCCCGGCCGGCAGGCAGGGACAGCGAGGACGCCGAGCCCCATCCTGCCGCCGTGGTGGCCACGGGCCACCTGCTCTGCTGACCAGAGCCCTCGGATTCAGCACGTTGACAAGGGCAGGTTGGCCGCTGGGAGGGACCCAGGCTGACCGGAGGCCACAGCTGTCCGGCTTGACTGACAGTCTTTTAAAAATCTGATGTTTGGGGGAAGCCGGATGGCTCAGCGGGTTAAGCGCTCACTTTGTTGCCCTGGGGACCGGGGATCGAATCCCGGCCCCGGCCCGTGCGGACCCACATGCTGAACTGGGGAGTGCCCCCAGTTCAGTTCTCTCTCTGTCTCTGTCTCTGTATCTCTCTCTTACTCTGTCAAAAATAAAAATAAATAAATAAAAATATATTAAAAAAAAAAATTTTTAAATGTAAAAAATAAAAACAAATAAGTAAAAATATATTTAAAAACCTGCCGTTAGGCGTGGAGATTTTGCATAAAACTCCTCGTTTTGGCTTTGTTTTCAACAACCACAGCTCTTAGCACAATGGAGGCCCCCAGACGGGCACAGCGGCTGGCGTGTCTGGGGCGCAGCCAGCGTGGCCTCCGCAGGTGACCCGGCCCCGGGACCCTGTGTCTCAGCATAGCGGCCGGTGCCGCCCCCGCTGCGCGTCTGGCCTGCGTCACAGGCAGACGGTGGGCTGCAGTGACGGGCAGGGACCACCGTGACCCCGCTGCCCAGCCCCCCACGGCCGGGGCGCTGATGTGGGCCGCGTGTCGGCCGCGTGTCACCCGCATGTCGCCCGCGTGTCCCCCGCGGGCCCGGGGCGGGAGCGGCCTGAGCCGGGCCGGCTCTGCGAGGACCCCCACGGGGACGCTCTCCACGTACCTGGAGACCCAAAGTACCTGAGGGTCACCCCCTGCGTCTTCACCTCGCCGGCCGCGTTCTTGGCCATACACTGGTAGGTGCCTTGGTCGGCCTCCTGCGTGTCCCGGATCATCAGCGTCCCATCGTC
>PVKE010004319.1:46385-65408 GCA_004027555.1 Craseonycteris thonglongyai
GGGAAGGGGGAGGGGTGCAGGGGAAGGGGGCGGGGCCTGCAGGGGGAGGGGGGGGAGGGGTGCAGGGGGAGCGGCGGGGCCTGCAGGGCCTGGGCGAGGACACAGGTGGACCCGGAGCTCTGCCCGCCGACAGCGTCCCACCCAGGGCGCGGGTCGCTCACTTGTTTCGCAGCCAGATGATCTCGGGCTTGGGGTTCCCCTCGGCCCTGCAGGTGAAGAACACGGTGTTCCCCGAGGTGAAGTCTGCGTCCTGCGGCTCCGACGTGATCCGGGGCCTTTCTGTGCCGAAGAGGAAATGGAGACCTTCCTGGTCTTAAACCGTCAGGGAAGCCGGGACCCAAATGGACCCCTCACGGCACCAGCAAGCCAGGCGCTCAGCTGTGTCACCCACACACGTTCCCAGAGCCCAGCACAAGGCCGCACACGGGAGACCAGCCCAGAGGCTGGTCCTGGGCACACAGCTGCACATGGGAGACCAGCCCAGAGGCCGGTCCTGGGCACACGGCTGCACACGGCCGTACATGAGAGACCAGCCCAGAGGCCGGTCCTGGGCAGCATCTCCCGATACCAGGCTGGGCCTGGCACTGGGGCAGAAAATCGTACTTTTTAGCTACAGTAACCAGGCAGAATGGCCAAGAAACACAAATGACAACTGTACTTACATTATCGGCATAACGTTAGTGAAACGTACGGGTTTTTAATTTTCATCGTTTGTCTTTAATTAGTGAAAAATAACAACGATGCTTTGGAGAAGAATTGAAAACTTAGATTTCGCACCGAAAAAGGGGGCTGAAAGGAGATTTCTCAGGAAGACTCAGCTGCGTAGCCTGGTTTGGTTCTGTGCCTTTTCTGAGATGCAGGCAGGAACCCCAGGCCCTGGGTGCCCGGCAGACACCGCCGAGGGCTGGCGCGCAACCTCCATGCCCCAAGCGGCCACGGCCCAGCTCTCAGCCTGCCGCCCGCGCCCGGCCGGCCCCCACGCGCACTCACCACAGTCCAGCTCCTCCGGCGTGATGGTGGCCACCGAGCGCCCCTGGATGTGCCGCGGGTGCTCGCAGGTGGCCGCGGCCTGGGCGTTCCCCGACCGGGCGTAGGTCTTCAGCAGGTCCGCCAGCCACAGGATCTCACAGTCACAGTGCAGCGCGTTGGAGTCCAGCCGCCTGGGAGGGACGGCCCGTGAGACTCGAGCCCGCTGGGGGCGACCCTGTGCCCCGGCCCCCGAGCGGCAGCCCTTCTGGGCCAGGCGCCGCAGGGACAGAGCCCGCCAGGGGCGCACGTGGCCCCCAAGGGCATCCGGGGGGACAGGCAGGTCACCGAGGCCTCGGGACCCTGGATGTCACCAGCTGGGCAACATCGGGGGGTGAACGGGGCAGAGGGGAGGGCATCGCGGTGGAAGGATGGACCTCAGACTGACAAGGGGCTGGAAACGGAGAAAGGCCGCCGTGCGCACATCCCGCCTCGCCTGCCGGCCTGGAGCCGCCGTGGCCATTTCTGCGGACGCCTTGGCGACCTGCCGCCTGTGGCCGTGCCCACTGCCACCTGTCACCAAGCGTGGCCGTACTTCTCGTGCCCCCTCCCACCCGAACGGGAACGTTATGAGTTTGGCTCATTCCTTTATCCTAAAGAAAAACAATCATCAGTAGCGACAGGAGCAATGTCTCCTCTCAGTTATTCACTGAGGACGCCACACACAGAATGGGCTCCCGGCTCGGCGGCTGGTGTCCTGTTTCCCTCCTAAGGGCCGGTCGCCGTCCACGCTCAGTGACACAGGCGGGTAGCGCGGCCTTTGCGACCACGGAGCCAAGCACAGGACGGCCATCGGCACGGAAACACCTCACAAGGGGTCACACGGCGTCGGCTCGACCTCGACAGACGGGAGCACTTCCATCTACAGGATGTGCGGGGGTGTGAACCCCTAACTGAGAGCCACGAAATCGAGGTTCCTTCCTGACTGACTTTATCCCCAGCGGTCAGTGTGCACCAGGGAAGCGAACGGCTGGTGTGAAGATCCAGAACGGATTCCGAACCTGGCTTATTAGACTATTAAGGAACCCGGACGGCCACCTGCCCGGGGCGAGTGGCTTCCGTTTTCCTGCCAATGAGTCTGACCCCTCGATGCGTGTCCCGTGTACGCCGACCCCACCGCACACGCCTTGTGCGGGAGGACAGAACAAAACGCCTCACACTTACAATCTCTTCATCGATTCCAAGTGGTTAAACGTTCCTGGGACCAAATGCGTGATTCGGTTGTTGTGCAGAAACCTGTTGGAACAGACCAGACGACGAGGCTTGTCGCACACGTTCTCCTTGTGCAGGAAGCGGCACAAGGAGCCGAGCACGCTGCTCTTAAAGGACTCGATGCTCACGCGACGCCCGTGAGTTCAGAGCAACGCCAGTCAGTCCAGAGGAGAACTAGACTGTTCCGTTTTATCGCCAAGTAAAGAGAAAATAAGTCCTGCTTGTGAGCAGCCAGGCCGGGGCGCACGTCCTCTGAAGACCACCGTTGGGTGTTTTAACCAGCGGTGACCCCGGCTCTATCCCGGCCGCAACTCCGGCTCTATCCCGGCCGCGAACCCAGCTCTGTGACCACAGCCCCGGCTCTATCCCGGCCGCGACCCCGGCTCTATCCCGGCCACAACTCCGGTTCTATCCCGGCCGCGACCCCGGCTCTATCCCGGCCGCAACTCCGGTTCTATCCCGGCCGCGACCCCGGCTCTGTGACCGCAACCCCGGCTCTGTGACCACGGCCCCGGCTCTATCCCGGCCGCAGCCCCAGCTCTATCCCTGCGGCGACCCCGGCTCTATCCCGGCCGCGGCCCCGGCTCTATCCCTGCGGTGGCCCCAGCTCTATCCCAGCCGCTCTATCCCGGCTGCGGCCCCGGCTCTATCCCGGCCACAAACTCTAGCTCTATCCCGGCCCCGCAAACTCTGACTCTATCCCAGCCGCGACCCTGGCTCTATCCCGGCCGCAAACTCCGGCTCTATCCCGGCCGCGACCCCGGCTCTATCCCGGCCGCAAACTCCGGCTCTATCCCGGCCGCGACCCCGGCTCTATCCCGGCCGCGGCCCTGGCTCTATCCCGGCCGTGACCCCGGCTCTGTGACCACGTCCCCGGGTCTATCCCAGCGAAAGGGTGGAGCCCGCAGCCTGAGGAGAAGGAGGAACAGAATGGACTTACAGCCTTTCCAGCTTCGGCAAATTCTGGAATGATTCCGGGTCCAAAGTCTCTATCTGGTTAAAGTGCAGGTACCTGCGGGGGGGGTTAAGAAAAGAAGCAACTTAAATGACTTTAGGGACCTCTGACAGGTCTGGGTATTCTCAATGCTTTTGATTCAAACACGTGTGTTTTGTAGGTTGTCTAAATTTTCTACGCTGTGGGAGAAACAAAGCAGAAACCTAGCCAGATGGGGTGACCAGGCACAGGGACCGCTAACCGGCTGCACACGCTGGCCGCACACGCCGGCCACACCCCCGTCACGCGAGGAGGGGACAGCGCATCCGCTCAGCCCGCCGTTCACCCTGGAAATGCGCAGACTTTTCTAGAGAGAAAACCTCCCGCTCTTAACCGCAGCCCACGCGCAGCTGGTGCGAGGTCACCGCAGGGGCACCGACGTCCCGGGGACACTGAGCACAGCGTCACCCACACGGGACCCTCAGGAGGCCCGGCCCCCGCGTGACGGCTGCGCGTCCACGTCCTGGGACCCCCCACCCCAGCCCAGAGCCACACGAGGCGGCTCCTCTTCCCACAACGTCCCTGATTCTCCTGAGTTCTGCTTTTCTCACTTTGAGAACAGCCACCTTCCAGCCCAGCGATCCCACTGCAGCCCCCACCCCCCGAAGTGCGGGGTTCCCGCCCGCCCCGCCCCCCCCAGTGTGGGGTCCCCGCCCGCCCCGCCCCACCCAGTGCAGGGTCCCCGCCAGGCCACCGGGACCCCTCCCGCCACCCCGTCCAGAGCCTGAACGGGACGCGAGCCGACGAGAATCTCCAGCAGCCACCGGGGGGGCAGCGCCCGGGACCGGGCGTCAGGGGCGCCGCGCGAGAAACAGCCGCATGGAACACACTCGCTCGCGGGGCCGGCGGGGGGCCCACGCGGGGAGAAGTGGCCGCCTGCCCGGTGGGATGCAGGGGCCGGCCTGGAACCCTCCCCGCCAGGGGTGCACAGGCAGCGGCCACTCTGGGGGGCCTGGGGAGCCGCCCCCCAGCCCCTGGGCGACCGCGGAGGAAACCAGGACTGAGCCCCGGCCTAACCCACGTCCCCGACGCTGGCCCGGCCTGTGTGCAGCCCGGAGCCTCCGATCCGGCTCAGCAGGGTCCCCTCCAGCTTCCCCTCTGGGCCCCCCGCGGGGTGGGGACCCCTTGTGCTGTGTGTTCAGGTCCCCGGACACTCGGCCACAACAGCTGAAGGGGAGAAGCCGGACGCAGCGCCCCCTCAGCGTCACTCAGGACCCCGCACTCAGAGACGCCAGCCGGCGTTTCCTCCTTAAGAGGGTCTGGGTCGCCCCTCCCCGGCGGGGGCACCGCCCACATCCCAGCCGCCTGCAGGGTGACCTCGCTGTCCCCAGGGTGACCTCGATGCCCCCAGGGTGACCTCACTGTCCCCAGGGTGACCTCACTGTCCCCAGGGTGACCTCACTGTCTCCAGGGTGACCTCACTGTCCCCGTTCCAGGAGAAGCGAGCTGGGAGTGACAGCGTGTTCCTCTGTGAGCTCCATCTGGGTGTTTTTCAGACGGTTCCACGTGCGTCTGAGATGCCTGAACTCCTGTCTCCAAGGCGGCCGCGTGCCGACCTCTCAGACTCCCCGAGTCGCAGGCGCCGCGCCAACCCGCCCGGGTGGCAGCTGCCCCCGAACCCCGGGGGTTCCGACAAGCACACACGCTGTGGGGACCGGGGGGTGCGCACCCCAGCTCCGCAGCAGCCGACCCAACACAGCAGCGCAAACCGCTGCTCCCGGCACTTGCGTTTAGCAACGAGCACGCTGATGTCACAGCCACGCGGACGCGGATGCGGCCGAAGAAACACCGTCCTCATCCTGCAGACGCTAACTCGGAATACGTGGACTGACTTGCTCCAAAACGTGGACGTGGTGAGTGAGGGGGTCACGGGAGACAGCCAGGGCCCCCCCACAATGCCCTCACGTGCAAGTCTGTCCCCCGTTAAACGTGGGGGCACCCGGGCCCAGGGTCCACGGGCCTCTGTCCCGTGTTTCGGGAACGCGGGACACGTCTACCACGGGACAGACGAGGCAGCCACGCCCCTCACACGCATGCACGCGCTCCCTACGCCCACGCAGCACATGCATCATGCACACGGCAGACGCGCCCCTGCCCTGCAGGGCCGGGGGACACGGGGGTCGAGGGGCAGGAGGACGACCACTTACAGTTGCTCTAGGGAAGAAAGTCCCTGAAACGCTTGCCTGTCAACTGCCTGGATCTCATTCTTGTACAAATAGCTGAAACAAGAAACACGGGAGGGTTAGCTGGCGGGCGGCACAGCCGGGGCGGGCACACGTGTGATGTCACGCGGGGACGGCCCGGAGAGCGACGGCCGCGTCAGGGCACCCGCACGCCGAGCCCACAGCCCAGCCCCGGCTCCAGGAGCAGAAAAGCCCCCGGGTCCCGGAGCGCAGGACTCGTCCGCTTCACAGCCCGAAGGAGAGAGAACCACGTCCCCACACGTGCAGAGGCACCGAGGAAAAGATTCTATGGCCACAGATTCAAGGTTCCCGGAACCGCTTCAGGGACCCGACGACGTGAAGACTGGATGTGTGTGCGGCACCGGAAGCCCCCGGGCGGCGAGGCGGGCAGCGTGCTGGGGTCACACGCGGGCCGGCTGCCGCTCTCTGTGCGGCCTGCACGCTGAGGAGACGGTCCACGTTGTTACGCAGGGGCCGTGGCAGACAATCCACAGCCTTGCGCGACGTGGAGAAATGACAGGAAATTCAAAGTCCAGGAAGCCTGAGGGTCCCGGCCGCCCACCCGCCTGGTGCCAACCGCCAACCCTGCAGGGCATGTGCCCCCCAGACATGACCATGCCCCACGCGGGCCCTGCCCTGCATCCGTCACCAGCTCTCGGGGACCCCAGACAGCACAGAGGACCACACGCAGCCGGGACCCCTCGGGGTGGCATGAGACCCCCGCAGAGGCCGCGCCACAGGGGCTGGGAGCCGCAGGGCAGTGAGCGGGAGCCTGGCCTCCGCCCGCCTCAGTTTCCTGCACGTAAGAAGCAGAGACGCCCGACAGGATCAGCAGCCACGGAGCCCTGGTGTGTGGCCGCTCATTGCCGAGGACGTCTGAGGACACTTCCGTGCACACAGAGCGTCACACAGACATCAGTGAGGGGCACCGCACATGCGCGAGCACCAAGGGGCCCTTACGACTGGGCCAAACGCGTGTGGACGCACACGTGTCGGCCGGGACAGAACACACAATGCGTTCTCCTCACAGCCGCGGGGGCTGGCGGCCTTTCGACAGCAGACTCGGGACAGTCCTCTGCTTCAGCCCAGAGGAGCCCCTTCCGATGTGAGTCCCAGCTCCAGAGTCGGTTCTGTCACCGGGAAACACACACCTCATGGGGCCCACGCGGGGCTGAGGCAGCGGGGGGACCCCAACTTCCCGATGTGCACGGGGGCCCCGGCCGCGGCCGCCCGCGAACCTGGGAGGCGCTCTCAGCCGGGCCGTGCATGCCGGGGTGGATGCAGCCCGCTGGGGCCTTCCTGTCACAGCCATGTCCCCCCTTCACGGCCGCCCCGCTCAGCCCGCGGCCCCCACGGCCCATGGGCGGCGTGTTTGGGAGGCGGGAGAAGACATGGGCTGGGACCCGGGGGCTTTGCGAGCGAGCGGGTCAGCAGACGAGGCTGAGAGAGAGCGCAAGCGGGAAGCCTCGCGTCCCAAACTCCTGAGCACGACGTGGACAGGGTCCGACGGGAGCAATGGCCCCCGTTACGGAGCAGGGCACCCTGACGTCGCAGAGTCACAGGCTGAGACTTCGCAACAGCCATGAGGGCCGTTACTTCTGCCGGACCCTGTGTTTGCAGAGGAAATACTACGTTGCTCTCAAGGTGTTCAAACCAAAACCCAATATACAGTAAGAAGAAGCTAAACACACACACACACACACGCACACGCTGAACGCTGGTGGCCAAGGACCTAAATCTGCTTTCCGGGAAATCAGAAGCTTCCCTCTGGACTGCGCCCAGCACTTACCGTCAAAACGTACGGTAATAAAAATAAAGCAAACGAAAGCTCAGAGAACAGATAGAAGACCTGCCCTTTGTTTAAAAAATGGGTCTGGGGAAGCCGGGATGGCTCAGTGGGTTAAGCGCTCGCTTTGCAGCCCCGGGGACCGAGGATCGAATCCCGGCCCTGGCCCGTGTGGACCCATATGCTGAGCTGGGGAGTGCCCCCAGTTCAGTTCTCACCGGGGTGAGACCCTGGCCCAGTCCCTGCCCTGTGCAGCCCCGCCCACCTGTGGGATGAAACTATGTGGAAAAACCAATGATGTGCAACTATGGAGACTGTTCTGGGCCCTCCCCCTCCTCTCTGTCTCCGTATCTCTCTCTCTCTCTCTCTGTCAAAAACAATAAAAATAAATCTTAAAAAATGGGTCATAAGAGTAACGTTCACAGAGAATTGACAATTAACCTGCTGTGCAACGTGATGGGAGAAAAACGCCTGCACATTCAAACCCTGGCACTAAGATGCCTGTTGATCAGCTGTTAAGCTGAGCCGTGCGGTGAAGACCACGCACACCTACCAGCAAACAGATTCTGCAAAAACCCGTCAACACCGACAATACGACTTTGTTCTACAAACGGACCTCAGATGCTCCGGTTCCCGCAGAACGCAAGCAAACCCCTGGTACCGACGCCTCCTTGGCACAGCTCTAAGTCACCTCAGTTCTAACAGCGAGACCAGCTTGCCGGACGCAGGGCACACGCAGCCCGGTGGCCGCCGCGCTCCGACACCCTCCCGGTGCCGTGTGCTCGCCGTGAAGCGGCGTCACCAGCGAGGTCAGGGTCCCGGCTGCGGCCTGACTTCCGCCAACTGGTGCCAGTAAGACAGTTAAATAACACCAACTGTCGGAAGTGAGAGGAGACCGAACTTGAAAGTGAGAAAAGTTGAAATCACTTGGAAGATGAGGGCGATGAGCGGGAACAGGAGCCGCTCCAGGGGGGCGGGAAGGCGGGTCCCAGGTCACCCGTCCAGAATGTTCCGGGAGCTTCTAGTGCACAACGCAGGTCAGCCGATACCCCCGGAAGCGCCTGGAATGACCTTCAGAGGCTGAGTCCATCACGCCTCTCCCCCCGCGTTACTTAGGGGGCTCAACACAAATTCACGTGACGCTGCCCTTGACACTCACGGCGGCTCGTCTCAAAAGCCGCAGCCCACGTCCCACTCACCTTCTGAAAACCATAAGCCCTTTGGAGGCATCACTAGCCCAGAACGTAGCCCCGCGGCCAAGCCGCCTACGTGCAGTGACGGACGCTTCCGGGGTGAAGGGCTGACGGTCACACTTACAGATATTTCAGATTCTCCAAGTCCTCAAATGACCGGCCGGGGATGCTCTTGATCTGGTTGTTGTTGAGAAGCCTGTGGAGGACGGTCCCAGTAAGCACGAAACACACCGCGTGCCTGAACCGTGTCATAAAGAAAACATCCCAGAGACCCCGGAAGGGTTGTCGAGCACTTTGCTAAGCGCCGAACAGATGGCAGCCCTCGGGATGTAGCCCTCACAACCCCGAGGTCGGTCCCTGTCTCCCGCCTCCCGGTCCCCTCCCGAGGGGCATGGATGGCTCTTCCCTGCGACCCCTCTGGCACGCCCCCCTGGGAGGCGGCCGGCTGGAGGAGTCGGGGACTCTGTGGTGCCCACGGGCCTGACAGGACGTCCACACTCACAGGGTATTCAGGTTCCTCAGCCGCCTGAACGCTCCGGGCTGGATCTCTCGGATTCTGTTGAAGCGAAGGTCCCTGGGGAGAAACCAGACACACGCGTTTATGGCGAGACGTCCGCGCACCTCCCTGCCCTGTGCCACCCGGGGTCGCTCGGCTTCCAACGCATGCAGCGGCATTTCGAGAAACAAAGTCACACAGCTCGGCTGCGTCGGGACCCAGGCGGCTTAACACAGGAGCATGCACGCGAGAGGCAGACCGGCGGCACCGCTACCGAGCGGGGTGTGTGCACAGCTACCACGAGGTGGGAAATGATATCGTCACCCACGCAAACCCTGATGACGCAGCAGACGCGGCTGCGAATGGCGTCTCCGCAGGAAGAGGGGCGGCTGTGCGGTGGTGTGAACACCCCGCTCGCTGCCGGGACCCTGTGAGCGGGGATTGGGCCGCTGTGACCTCCCCGGTGAGGACGTTTACGCCGTGAGACTCAGGGCCGCCGAGGGCGGAACACAGGCTGCTGGTTTCTTTCAGGGCACAGGGAGGACTTGAGGAGCCGGGACAGACACACGGTCACACCCTGAGGGCGGTGAGGGTGGGACTGAGGCACAGGGGACGTGTGTCTGCCTCCTCCAGCTGAGGTGGAAAATCTACCCATTTTCCAAGGAAAACACTCAGCAAGAACAAACAGGAAGCCACCTCCTTTGTCAGAGACTCTTAGGAAAATTAAAGCGTCTCCTGCTTACGGGTCCGGCCCCTTCCAACGTCGTCCTGGAGGCTGCCTCGTGCCCCCCTCCCCGATTCTCAGGCTGAAGTCCTACCCCATGGACCTCGGAACATGGACGCAGAGGCTTTATAGAGCCGATCATGTCCAGTATCAGCCGTGTCCTTACGGAAAGGGGACCCGTGGAGACGGGCACAGGAGGGGGAGGGCCCAGAGCCGTCCCCGCAGTTGTGCATCATTAGCGGTGACGTGGTTTGGGCCCAGGGTGCAGACCAGGGCGTGGGGATGGCGCCCAGGGACCGTGTGTGTGCTGACTGTGGCTGCAGCCGCCCACCGGCCGGAGGGGGATAGGGCGCCTGTGTTCACGGAGGAGGGCAGTGCGCATCCAACTAACACGAGCCTCTTGGTCACCATGGTCTCGGGGCGCATGGCCTCGGTGGCAGTGGCCCTGGTGGCAGTGGCCCTGGTGACAGTGGCCTCGGGGGCAGTGGCCTTGGCGACAGTGGCCCTGGTGGCAGTGGCCTTGGCGACAGTGGCCCTGGTGGCAGTGGCCCTGGCGACAGTGGCCCTCAGGGACAGTGGCATCGGTGGCAGTGGCCTTGAGGACAGTGGCCCTGGTGGCAGTGGCCTTGGCAACAGTGGCCTCGGTGGCAGTGGCCTCGGTGGCAGTGGCCTTGGCAACAGTGGCCTCGGAACGTGTTGTCTCGGGGAAAGGCCTGGTCTCAGGAACAGTGGCCTAGTGGACAATGGCCTCGGAATGCGTTGAGACACCCGTCAGGGAAAGTAGTCTCGGGGCGCGTGGGCAGTGGGGCAGGGAGGGCAGGTGCGTGCAGGCCATGCACACGTCGCGTGGAGGGACTCGGATGCACAGGGCGAGTTTCTGTGCCCCACAGAGGAGGGGCCCCAGGTCCCCTTTTCCCCGGTGAGCTCCCAAGGTCTCTGTACATGAAGGTCTCAGGAAGCACAGGGCACTTCTCTTTTTTTTTTTATGTTC
The DNA here is from genome assembly GCA_004027555.1 of Craseonycteris thonglongyai. Classification (NCBI taxonomy): domain Eukaryota; kingdom Metazoa; phylum Chordata; class Mammalia; order Chiroptera; family Craseonycteridae; genus Craseonycteris; species Craseonycteris thonglongyai. The sequence goes on from PVKE010004319.1 coordinate 56,991, forward strand.
CAAACAAAGCAATAGAGGCTCTTTCTAGACCACTTCGGGCTCAAGGAATAAAGCTCACCCACAGCTCGCATTCCCTACAGGATGGGAGGTGGCTGCAGACCCTCTCGGCACCTCCGTGGCCCACGAGCCTCCCCGCCCGCGGGCCCAGCCGCCCTCCCTCCTGTGCCGGGAGCTCTGTGCCCTCGGGGGCCTTTCCTGCCCCTCTGCGGCCTCTGAGCTCTGCCCACGGCTCCCAGCTCCCGGCTCCCGCTGCTCACGGCTGATTTCCTGACCTTTGCTGAACCTCCGCTTCCCCAGAGACCTGCCTGGGTCACGGCGGCCCTGACGTGACCACCCGCACGCGGCCCACGTCCACGCAGCTGTGGGGGGAGGGCCCGTGTCACGTGCCAACAGGACCCCCCCCCCACACTGCACAAGGTCATCTGCTTTCCTTGGATGCTCATCCAAACCTCTTCACAGAAACTTCTAGAATAACGTTTGACCAAATCGCTGGCACTGTGGCCCAGCCCGGCACTGAACACAGACACGACGATCCTACGACTTGAACTGAACGGGTTACCTGCGGCCGTCCCCGCAGCGAGGGGCACGCTCTGCGAGCTCAGCAGCAGAAGCGGGCAGGTCCGGCCCCCGACCCCGGGTACACCCCCAGCCCAGACCAGGCGCAGAACTACACAACCTCCGGCTCTCCCCACACGGACCGACGTGGGCTTGTTTCTCTAAAGACCCCCAAGTCGGGTGATTGTGTCTAATTACGTCCCCTGAGGAGATGGGTCACAAAATGGAGTCAACAGATATTGGTCCCAATGTGACAGGTTCTGGCTGGGGGACATTTCACAGGTTCCAGTCCCCTGCAGGGACCTTAGATGATGGACGGACAGACAGATGCAGGTGGGTGGATAGGAGGATGGAAGGATGGGAAGACGGATGGATATAGTAAGGATGGATGGATGGATGATGGATGATGGATGGATGATGGATGGATGGATGGATGGATGATGGATGGATGGTGGATGATGAATGGACAGATGGATGGATGATGGATGATGATGGATGGATGATGGATGGATGGATGATAATGGATGGATGGATGATGGATGGATGATGGATGGATGGATGGATGGATGGATGGATGATGGGTGATGGATGGATGATGATGGATGGATGATGGATGGGTAAATGATGGAGGATGGATGGATGGAGGATGGATGGATGGATGCTGGATGGATGCTAGATGATGAATGGACAGATGGATGGATGATGGATGGATGGATGATAATGGATGGATGGATGATGGATGGATGATGGATGGATGGATAATAAATGATGAATGGACAGATGGATGGTTACATAATCCGAGGGTGAATGGGTGGATAAATGGGTGACACACGCTCTAATGTAATAAAATCATAGAACAAAAACACAGGCACAAGAAAACAAATACTCAAGATTAACATCTGGCCTCCCGTTTCCATGCCAACGCAAACATCCCACAGGTCTGAATAAGTAACAATGACTAACTGTATCCACTTTGCTATTTTTAAAGTTAAAGCAGCGCACAGCTGGGTACGGAGTTTTAGAAATAATTGTTTCACTCCAGGAAGCGAGAAGCTCTCTTTCCGGAGAGGAAGCTGCGACAAGCATACAAAACACACGTTTAGCAAGAACTGCAGATGAGCCAGAGCCCTGGGTGCGCCGGTGGGACGCACACACGCTCCCCTTTGTCTGCTGCCGTGTTTCCTGCCATAGCTTCTGCGAGGAAAGGAATCTCCACGGGGCTGGGATCGTGTTTTCAGGCCACAGCAAACCCGAGAGCGCCGACCCGGGAAACACAAAATCCTCCCGTCTCCACCCACGTGGACCTCCTGCCTATTCAGAGTAACTCTGAATTCCCGTCTCTATTGTCCTTAATTCTCAGCAAACGATGACGTGAGCACTGTGCCAGGTGGCATCTTGGGGAGGTTGGGCCGAGACCGGAATGCAGCGTTCTGGAGCATTCCCGGTCCCATCCCCGCGGGTGCGTCCTCACGTGGAAAAGCAGTCGTGTCTCACACGTTGGGGTCTGGTAAGGAACGCCGCGCCTCCAAGCCGCAGGGCGCTCTCCGCATCCCCGGCATCGGGTTCGTCAGTCAGCACAGGTGAGGGGCCCTGGGCAGCCCTCCCCGGGCCCCGGCCCACCCAGCAGCCTGCTCGGGGTGAGGAGTCTTGCACACGGGTCCCTGACCGTCCTTACTGGGCCCCACACATGGGAAACTGAGGCGTCAGGGGGTACGGAAGCGCAGACTGGGGTCCTGGGCAAGCCTGCCACACCCAGCGCGCTGGGGCCCCTCGATCAGATGGGCTCTGGGCGCAGGTCCCCGTCTGGGGGATGGTCTCCAGCAGGTCACACTGTGGGTTTCAGGACAGACTGCAGAGGTGTGTCCTGCAGGGACCCAAACGCGCTGTGGCGTTGGGAGACTAGGACGTGACCCACAGTGAAAATTTGATTACATAACTTGCGATTCTAAACAAACAGATACTATGTGGCCATTAACAACCAGGGTGCAGAATTCTGAGGACTGCGTAGACCAGGGCCACCGTGTGTCAACAGACTTTAAAATGTACAACGTGTGCAAACTGTACTGCAGCCGGGACGGCCGTCATGAGCCAAGCTGCTGAGACAGACACACGAGGATGATGTAGACAGAGGAGGACGGACGACAGATGGTAGATGATAGATGAGATTCCTACACATACATATATAATAAATACATAGGTATGTAAGCAGCTGATAGATGATATAAATGATAATTGATAGATGACAGACAATACCGTATTTTCCGGCGTATAAGACGACCGGGCGTATTAGACGACCCCCTAATTTTACAGTTAAAACATAGGTTTAGGCCTATATTCGCTGTATAAGATGACCCCCCACTTTCAAGGCTGTAGTCTTATACAGCGAATATAGGCCTAAACCTATGTTTTAACTGTAAAATTAGGGGGTCGTCTTATACGCCCGGTCGTCTTATATGCTGGAAAATACGGTAAGTAGATGATATAAATGACAGATGATAGATGATAGGTAGACAGATGATACATAGATGATAATAGATTGATAGATGAGATTCATACACATACATACATAATAAATACATAGGTACATAAACAGATGATATACAGATGATATAGATAACACATAGATGATAGATGATTGATAAATGATAGACAGATGGTGGGGATGACAGACGACTGGAAGATAAAGGAAGATGGGTACAGATACAGGTGGGCACTCAATGGACAGAATGGTATTTCTGTCCCCGAACATGCACAGAACTGTGTACATACGTGTGTGTCTGACCACAAGGGAACGTGAGTAACGTGTGCTGTCGTGTTCGTCTGCAGCCCCACATTTTTCTACCGTGAACACGTACCACTTGCAGGGAAATATTTTTAGCGTGTTGTGAAAGCAAACCAGGATGGAGCGCAGCTAAGCGGGTCAGGGGACAGGTTTCCCAACGTCCCGGCTGCCGCTCAGGGGCGGCGGGCAGGAGGGCGGGAGGTCTCAGGGACGCGACCGTGGGTGACGGTCCCCGAGGCCACCCGACAGTCACCACAGACACTACACGGGCGACAGCAAATGCCGTTCACGCCCCAGTGACGCGAGTCTCCTGGAGGGACAGGGACATGGCTGCGGGGGGCCCAGGGCAGGAGCCCACCGGGGCCAGCGGGGTGGGGGCGGCCTCGGGCAGCGGGGGTGAGGGGCTGCGGGCAGCAGAGCAGGGTCCCCGGCCGCTGTTACGACCAGCACTTCCCTGAACGCCGGTCGGTGACAGTCTCGGCTCATCCTCTGTCTTTGCCATGGGAAGGTGGGCCCCAGCTGGGGCAGAGGGTGACACGAAAAGCCCCCGGCCCCAGCTGGGCAGGTGGGCGCGGCCCCCAGGGACAGCCCCGGTCACGGCAGCGGCAGCGCCGGGCCCGCACGTGGGCCGCGGACCCCGTGAGCGAGGCAGGAACACGTGCCGGTGTTTTCATCCCAAGCCTGTGGTGCCGACGACACTCAGGTGCCCGGGCCGACGGGAGCCGGGGACGCGCCACCTTCTGGTCTGACCCGCACGTGGGCGTGAGCGCAGTCCCTGCCTCCATCCAGGCGCGCGTCCAGCGACCACCCGGTGCTGCAGAAAAGCTCACAGGCTTTCAAACAAGAGGAGCCGGCACTCTGGCCTCTGAACGGGACGGAATGAGCCAACCCCTGTCTGGGTCCTTCCACGGGAGCAACCAGGTGACCGACAGGGGACCCCGGGGCCGAGAGGACCCGGGGGCGACACCAGGCGACAGTGTGCGGAGCTCAGCACGGCCCTTCCTCCCCGGCGACGCGGGAACTGCGTTCTCCCCACACCCGGCCCCGGGGACGGAGGAGCCGATAAGCAGCATGTCACCCTGATAAGCAGAAACCAGACAAAAACACCCCAGGAAAGGCGACCGAAGACCAGCCCCGTGAGCTGGGCCTCCAGGGCCCGGACACGCTGGGGACATGCTGGGGACATGCCGGGGACACGCTGGGGACACCCACTGGCTGACAGCACAGAAAGCAGGAGTCAGACCCCACCCAAGAGCAGGCTTGTAACCGTTGATGGTGCCTGAGGCTTCTCTCGAGAGAAAATTCACCCAGAAATCAAGAACGGGGGCCCCCCCGCCGGGGATGGGACCCCCCCAGGCCCCGGCCCCACGTGGCACCCACGCCCCGTGGCCTCTGAAGGAAAGCCAACGGCTGCCCGTCATCTCTACATAGGGAAACTGAGGCACAGGACCGCAGAGAAGGAAGCCAGTGACGCACCGAGTGGCGCTGTGACGGTGGTGTGAAGCCAGGGCCGCCTGTGGGTTCAGAGCGGCAGGGCCGGCATGCTTTCTTGTCACAACCACTCTGTGACCGTGGCCCCACGGCGCAGGGGTGGGCACGGCCGGCGGGCGCCGAGGAGACACCGTGTTGCTGGTCGTCTGAACCGCCCGCTGCGGCCCGTCCACGGGTGGCAACGCGGTGGCCGTAGGTGGCACGGAGCCCACTCCCTGGTGGCCTGTCCCTGTCACCCTCCCAGCCCCCTGGGGACACGAAGCCACCGGCCACAGCCGAGCCCCGCGGGGGGAGGCGTCTCGTCCACCATCTCCCAGCGAGACCCTCACCCAGGAGCCGAGGCCCAGGAGTTCGTGCGGGCGCCTGACCCGGGCACGGTGCCCACCCTGCACGGGCCGCCCCCTGACATGCGGGGCGGGCACCATCCAATGTGTGAAGCTGGCACCGTGACGGCCACAGAACCAGCAGAGGATGAGGCTCCATGCCCAATGGGGACGAGGACGAGGCTCCGTGCCCGACGAGGATGAGGACAAGGAAAGGGACGGGGACGGGGACGAGGCTCCTTGCCCGATGGGGACGAGGATGGGGACGGGGACGAGGCTCCGTGCCCGATGGGAACGGGGACGGGGACGGGGACGAGGCTCCGTGCCCGATGGGGACGAGGACGGGGACGGGGACGAGAATGAGGCTCTGTGCCCGATGGGGACGAAGATGAGGCTCCGTGCCTGACGAGGACAAGGACGGGGACGGGGACAGGGACAAGGGCGAGGATGAGGACGAGGCTCCGTGCCCAATGGGGACGGGGACGAGGCTCTGTGCCCAACGGGGACAAGGACGAGGCTCCATGCCTGACAAGGATGAGGGCGAGGACGAGGACAGGGACGACGAGGCTCCATGCCCGACAAGGACAAGGACGAGGATGAGGATGAGGCTCCTTGCCCGATGGGGACGGGGACGAGGACAGGAACGAGGACGGGGACGAGGCTCCGTGCCCGATGGGGATGGGGACGAGGATGAGGACAAGGACGAGGATGAGGATGAGGCTCCATGCCCGACAACGAGGATGAGGATGAGGATGAGGCTCCGTGCCCGATGGGGACGGGAACGAGGACGAGGACGGGGACGAGGACGGGGACGAGGCTCCGTGCCCGATGGGGACGGGGACGAGGACGAGGACGGGGACGGGGATGAGGCTCCGTGCCCGATGGGGACGGGGACGAGGACGAGGACGGGGACGAGGACGGGGACGAGGACGGGGACGAGGCTCTGTGCCCGATGGGGACGGGGACGAGGACGAGGACGGGGACGGGGACGGGGGCGAGGGCGAGGGCGAGGATGAGGACGAGGCTCCATGCCCGATGGGGACGGGGATGAGGCTCCGTGCCCGATGGGGACGGGGACGGGGACGGGGACGAGGCTCCGGGCCCGATGGGGACGGGGATGGGGACGAGAATGAGGCTCTGTGCCCGATGGGGACGAAGATGAGGCTCCGTGCCTGACGAGGACAAGGATGGGGATGGGGATGGGGATGGGGATGGGGGCGAGGGCGAGGATGAGGACGAGGCTCCGTGCCCGATGGGGACGAAGATGAGGCTCTGTGCCTGACGAGGACAAGGATGGGGACAAGGGCGAGGATGAGGACGAGGCTCCGTGCCCGATGGGGACGAAGATGAGGCTCTGTGCCTGACGAGGACAAGGACGGGGACGGGGACGAGGGCGAGGATGAGGACGAGGCTCCGTGCCCGATGGGGACGGGGACGAGGCTCCGTGCCGGAAGGGCTGCAGCGTGGCCCCTCACAGCGGCTGAGCGCACGGGCTCCCCGGTCGCCGACAGCAAGTGCGTCCCGGCCTCTCCCCGCGTCTGGCAGGCCGCTCGTGACTCTGGGCCGTGACCCCGCAGATGAAGACGCGTCGGCCGCCGAGTGGCGGCTGCAGGGCCGCGGGCGGGGGTGAGGCATGAGCGGCCGGCAGACGCGGGACAAGGAAATGACTCCCGTCCCGGGAGGAGCAGGACTGAGCGAGGTCTCAGCACGCTGCTCAGAGCCACACGAGGGGGAAACACTTCTGACTTCTGGAAGGTTCCGTGTGCTCTTTGCAGACCAAGGCTGACTGGGGGGTGACTGAAACCGCGATGAGGGGGTGCAGCACCCGCAGCTCTGCGCTTCTGGACGCTCCCAGGGTGCTTTGCAACTGCACTCGGCTGACAGCGAAGACTTTGGCTCCTTTTTAAAGATTTTTTATTGCTTTTGACGGAGAGACAGAGAGGAGGGGGCGGGCTCAGAGCCGTCTCCACTGCGCTCACCCGAGTCAGGGGCGGGGCCAGAGCCCAGGCCGCGGCCTCCATTCCCGCCAAGTTACTTTCAACAGAAGAGCAGAGACGGGAGCAGAGCCCACAGGGGAGCAGGCGTTTCTGCGTGAGCAGAACTGGCACCATGACCGAATCTTGCCAGGTGCATGGGGCCCAAGACACGATGTCCGCTGAGACACGACGTCCCCAGAGACACAACGTCCCCAGAGACACCACGTCCCCAGAGACACCACGTCCCACGTCCCCAGAGACACCACATCCTGAGACACCACGTCCCCAGAGACACCTCATCCCCAGAGACACGACGTCCCCAGAGACACCACATCCCCAGACACCTCATCCCCAGAGACACCTCGTCCCCAGAGACACCACATCCCCAGAGACACAATGTCCCCAGACACACAACGTCCCCAGAGACATGCTGACCCCCGAGACCCGGGACTGGGTTTGCACCGTCGGGAAACACATGTGCTTTCACCGGGACCTGCTTGGTTCTCCCGGGACTTGGTCACTGCGGGTCACCCTGCCCGCGTCACAGCAGCGCGGTCGCTGCAAAACTCTCTGGAGACGGCGGACCCCCGGCCTCGGGGCAGAACGAGCGGCCCCGGAGCTCACAGCCACGCGGGCGCCGCGCCCGGGGCGCTGGGGGCGCGCGGAGGACCGGTGGCCGCCGCCGCGCTCCCGGAGCCGCGAGGACCCGAGGCCCGGGCGCCCGGCTTTGCCCAGATGTGACAACGGCTCCAGCTTCTCGCCAAGGAACCGCCTCGCGACCGGGACCTCCCGCCAAAGGCCCTGCGGGAGGCGGCGAGCGAGCCCACGGCGTCCGGAGAGCGGGCGCCTCCAGCCCCGCGGCGCCCGCAGGCCCGGGGCCCCGGCGGGCGGGGCGGCGTCTCGGAGCCGGGCGCCCGCGTCCGGGGGGCGGCACTCGGCCTCCGGGTGGCGGGCGGCTCCGGGCCGCGGGGCTGGGTCCCCGCGATCGCGGCCGGAGACCAGGGGCCGGGCCGTGCGCCCCGGGCGGATGCGGGGACCCGGGGGCCGGGGGGCGGTCTCGAGCCCCCGGAGGTGCCCGAGGTCCCCGGCGGGGGGAGGGGGCCGCGCCGGGCGGAGCGGGGCTTCCCCGGCCGGCAGGAGACTCCGAGCCCCGAACAAAGGCGGCGGCGCCCTCTGCGCCCCGGTCCGCGCCCCGCGCGCCCCGGCCTCCCCGCGCCCCGCGGACTCAGAGGCCTCCGCGCTCCCCTCAGACCCCGGCCTCCGCGCTCCCCTCAGACCCCGGCCTCCCCGC
>PVKE010004320.1:0-27344 GCA_004027555.1 Craseonycteris thonglongyai
GCTCTGTGCCTGGGGCCCCGCCCCTCGGCGTGGGGCGTGCTCTGTGCCTGGGGCCCCGCCCCTCGGCGTGGGGCGTGCTCTGTGCCTGGGGCCCCGCCCCTCGGCGCGGGGAGGAGCCTCTGGGACCTGCAGCGCGGGGCAGGCGTGCAGGGCGCGGCTGGCGCGCTCCGGGCCGGCGGCAGCTCTTCCTGCCGATGGGCCCCAGGCCGTGGCTGAGCTGCGCCCGCGTCGCCGCCTCCCTGCGCACCAGGTGGGGGCGCGGCCCCGGGTGGCGGCCAAGTGCACCCAGTCCAGCGCGTCCTGCGCTGCTCCGGCCACCTCGTGGTGCAGCGCCCAGCATCGAGCTCGCCACCGCAGCGCCAGGGACGCGCCCGGGGGCTGGGAGGCGCCCACGGAGCAGCTGCCCTTGGCTGATCAGTGGAGCGCTGGCTGCTCCCCGGGGGCTGGGGGCGGGAGACCCCCCGGCAGCACCTCCTGGTTCCAAGGTCAGCGCTCGGGGAAAAGCGGCGCCCCGAGTGCCTCCTGTGCAGAACCAAACACGCAGATGCACCGTTTCCACCTCCGTCTGCAGCCTGCCTGGTCGCTGACCTCCCCGTGGCGTGTTTCTCAGGCATCACTGGGGACGCTGCGAGGACTTCAGCTGTCAGGGTTCCGTTATGTGCGTTCGTCCCCGATCCAGTCTCAGCCAGTAGCCAGCTGTCTCCAAGGGAACGTCCTGGTCCAGTGTCTCAGTGGCACCCCTGGGTGGTGCTCACAGGCCCGGCCGCGAGGCCAGCTGCTCCACACGGGGCCGTCCCCGCACGGCGGGCGTCCAACACGGCACTAATCCAAGTGCGAGTCCCCTTGTCCACTGATGTCGTACACCAGCAGCACCCGCACCGGCACCGGCTGCCCGAGGCCTGTTAGGAACTTGGCTGTGAAGCAGGTGAGTGGCAGGTGAGCGAAGCTTCATCTGTGTTCATAGCCACTCCCCATCGCTTGCCTTTCGGCCTGATCTCCGCCTCCTGTCACATCAGGGGCCATTAGATTCTCACAGGAGCAGGAATCCCACGTGCAGGTCAAGACCAGGCTCTTATATGATCTCCGTGCATTACAGGGAATGCCAGACGGAACAGGAAAATGGCCCTGGGTAGACCGGTATTTTGCATTTAAAGAAATGCATGTGCATCCATTCCTCCCACTCTGTGCAAAAATCATCTCCCACGAAACCGGTCCCGGTGCCAGGAAAGCTGAGGACCGCCGTTCTGTTCCAAGTGCACAACCTCTGAGGGCTCGGGCCATCTTATCGGTCCCCACGTAGCACCCGGGTCAGTGCTGGGGGCAGGACGGGCTTACGTGCCTCTGTTCTGTATCGGGGGAAGCGCCCCTCACAGCATGTCCCCCCCCATCCAGGCAGGGGCTAAGCACGCAAACCTCTCACCTCACACGTGCTCCGCTCAGCGTCCCGATTCCCAGCCAGTCTCGCCGTAATCCCTGGCGTTCCCATACCATCCCAGCCTGACTGTAGCTTCTGGAGCGCCTTGTCACCGGGCCTTGGGGACACGGTGCAGCGGCTCCCGTGTCAGGGGCTCAGATGTGCGTGGCCTGGAGCTGCCCCACGGCCCAGGGATGCGGCTTCTGAAGAGACCACGGTGCGACGCTCCCCTCCCCACCAAATGGCCTTGGCCTCCTTCATCAGCGTCCTGGCCACCGGGTGCTCAGAGGACGGCGTGTAGCCGCCGTCTGTCACCGTGGGTCCCTCAGACCCGCCTCTTAGAAGTGCGTCCACGTCCCGTCTGCAGGAAGTGGAGCTACAGGATGTGCGTCACGAAATGGCCCAGAAGCACAGAGTTTGCTTCCACCCATGGGCACCGCCGCCCGCCCTCCAGCCCCGAATCCAGCCCTGGACCAGGCTGCCTGCTCGGGGGGCAGTTTTTCCCCAGAGGCAGCCGGTTTTCCAAACTTGTTTCCCTGCGGCACCCCTCCTCCTGGTCCCCCGACCCTGAGTGACATCTCTTGGCACAGGGTTTCCCAGAGTGCACTGTAGGGGCTCCTACAGATGAGATGGGGCCGTGGGGGTGTCCAGCAGGATCCTGAGCTCAGCTGTGCCCCCAGGCACGGGCCTGGGCACAGGCATGGGCACGCTGGCTCTCCCGCAGCTAACCTCCCGGGGCCTCTGCTAGAAGATGACCTGACCGTCACACCGCCAGCGGCCTGAGCAGAGCTCACGGCCAAACCGCCATCAGCCAGGACAGGCCCAGGCCCATCTTGAAGGTGACAGAGACTTTCAAGGATGCCCCCCTACCCGTCCCCTGCTCACAAGTCCGGTCTTGCACTCGGAAAGGACCTCAGAAGTCAAACTGCCACCCCTCCCCCCTCCCTGACATCTCTGACCTCGGCGGCTGCCCGGCCACCCCCAGGGACAGTCGGAACTGATGATGTTTAGGAGCCAGCAGGGCCGGGTCAGGTCAGGCCCGAGCCAGAAGCCCGCCTGGCAGGGAACCCCGTCTTGCCCTCCGCTCAGCGCCTCTCACCTCTGCCCACAGCTGACACTCAGCACTCAGAGCTCCGGGCCCTGCCCTCGGGGAGGACAGCTCCACGTGTCCTGCCGGTGACAGGGACCGACTGTGGCCCCTGCTGGGCCCTTTGGGTCTGGGCGGAGCCTGAGTTGTCCCAGCATGCCGCAGTAGGTGCCCAGAGAGACCCCGAGGCCTGTGGCTTGTGTGGTTTGGTGCTTCAGGCTCTGTTTTTATTTCACTTGGTTTCTTCCCTGCGGGCTGCGTTCCCACAGTTGGGGCCCCCCGGAAAGGAGAAGTGAGATCAGGAGGTGGCTTAGGGCTGGGGTGCTGGCCAGGCCTCCCACTGTGTTATCTCCTGGGGAGGAGCCGGCCCCCAGGCTGAGGGCTGTGAGGATGGGGTGGCGGGTCCCAGGAACGGAGAGACCCTCAGAGGATGCTCCCCGTCCCCCTGAGGACACGGCACCAGGCCTCAGGGGCCCAGAGCAGCCGGCAGGTTCCCCTTGGGGCCCAAATGCTTTGGTGATTCGCGCTGTCTCCCGGTGCGGGCTCTACCTGCCCGTTCCTTCTCACCTGTACCGCCGCGCGGCCCGGCTGACCTTGTAGAAAACACGCGAGGTCGCGGGGCCCCCCTCACCCAGGACTCAGATCTGCGCCCCACCTGCTCGGCCGTCCCTGGCAAGGTCACAGGAGCTGCCGGGCTAGTTAGCTCTCAGCTCCTCCTGAGGGGAAGTCACGGGCATGTGTGGGGCCCGCGACCCACACAGCACACAGGCCGTGGGAGCCCTGCCCGCCTCCTGGTCTCTCCATCAGCACCGGCTCTGTTCCCGCTGTGGGTGGCTCCTGGGATGATAGCCCAGCTGACTGTCCCTGACCCCCTGTAGAGGACCTGGACGGAGCCCACGGACAAACACTCCGGCTGTTCCAAAATGCAGAGCTGCTTCCCCAGGTCACGCCTGGCGCTTAGAGTTCCCTCCTCTGCTCCCACCAACCTGCAGCCTCAGATGCCTGCCCTCGACTTGCAGGGAAGCAGCTCCTCCCAAGAGAGGCCTCCAGCTCTGCCGACAAAACCCAGCTCCCCGGGGAGACCTTGGGGGGCACCTGAGCCTTAGGTTGAGGCTGGTGGCCCTGCAGCAAAGCAGGTCTGTCTGGGGACACGGCTGAGGCCTCTCTGACCCCACAAATCTCTGCAGCTGGGGGGTCATGGGGGCCCCAGACCACCCTGCGTGGGCACCGTGGGCAGCCCAGGGGCAGGGGGGCGAGGAGGGGGCGGGGCCTGGGAGAGGGGAAGTCGGGGGGAACGTGAGCAGCACCCCCAAAGGTAAGGAAGGAGGCGGCTTCAAGAACCCAAGTTAAACGTGTTTTTTAAGGAATTCCGTTACACTGGCGAGGTGGCTGGGACCCGCGTGGAAGGACCCCGCGGCCCTGGGACCCGCTTGTCTTGTGCTGTGACGCGTCCACGGCGTGACCCGCGATCCTGGAACTTCCGGCAGGTTTTGGCGTGTAATCCTGATCCGCAGGTGCCGGAAGAAACGGCGCCGTGTTTGTCTCTGACACCCTCCCCGCTGCGTGTAAGGGGGCGATGCCGGGGTTCACAGGGCTTGCCTTCCGGGCGCCGACGTGGGTGGGTGGTGGGTAGAGGCGGCTGGTTGAGAGAGTGCAAATGGGGCTCTCCCTGCACCATCAGGCTCGAGGGCTAGGGGTCCTGGGGGGCTCTCACCCCGACAAGGCAGGCACCTGGGGGGCTGGCAGTGCCTGAAGCAGAGCTGAGCAGACAGACCCAGGTGCTGGCAGCCCTGGGACTTTGCGGTCAGATTCTACCTGCGGAGCCAAAGCCCCTCATGCTGTGCTCAGCAAGGCCGTTTATTGGGGACGTCGTGCGGGGGCCGGGGCTCCCCGGGCAGGGTCCTGCAGGGCCGTGCACGGCCCCCCTCCTGCCCCGCCGTCCCGGGCTGCACCCGCCTGGGCGCCTGGCCTCCGGCCCTGGAAAAGCCAGGACCCGGAGAGGACAGCGCCCACCTCCTCCTGGAACTCAGTGGCCACAAAATAGTAGCAGACGGCATCCAGGCAGCAGTTGGCGTTGGCGAGGCGCGAGGCCACCTGCACGAAGGTGGCCACCGCCTGCGTGGCGGGGCAGGCCGCCCCCGTCCACTGGGCCACCAGCTTGGCCAGCAAGGCCCCGTGCAGTGGGAGGAAGCACAGCATGAAGGTGGCCAGGTTGGCGGCCACCACGCCCAGCGCCTTGTGGATCCGGGCGGCGGCCAGGGGCGGTGCCCGCGTGCGTTCCTGGAGCAGACGCCGGAGCACCTGGCCGGAGCAGAAGCTCACCAGGAGCAGCGGCAGCAGGAAGAGCAGCAGGGCCAGGGCCAGGGCCCGGGGGCCCCGCGTGCGGCCCGGCCCAAAGCAGAAGCTCTCCCCGGGGCGCTGCCAGGCCGCCGGCAGGGCCACGGCCCCGACGACCAGCAGCCAGAGGGCCGCGCAGGTGAGGGCGGCCTGGCCGGGGCCGCGCCAGGCCCGGGCCCGCAGCGGGAAGCGCAGGGCGGCGTAGCGGTCGGTGGCGATGGCCGCCAGGAGCCACGTGCTCATGTAGGTGTTGACATAGTAGACGCCCTGCAGCAGCCGGCACAGGGCGCCCTCCCGGCCCCCTGAGGCCGTGCGCAGCGTGTGCAGGACCCCCGGCAGGCTCAGCAGCAGGCAGAGGTCGGCCGCCGCCAGGTTGACCATGTAGACGCGGGCCTCCGTCCAGCGGCGCAGGCGGCAGCAGAACACCCAGAGCGCCAGCCCGTTGAGCGGCAGGCCCAGCGCCAGGATGACGCCGATGGAGACGCTGGTGGCCGCCAGGGACAGGGAACTGCTGTCGGTGCTGCAGCCGCTGGAGCCGTTCCCGGGTGCGGCCGAGGCAGACGCCATGGCCCACAGCCTGGGAGGGGACGGAGCCGGCCCAGGAGTGAGGGGTCCTGGGGGGCGGAGCCCCTGCAGCCTCTCCCCTCCTCCTCTTCCTCTCCTCCCACTTCCCCTGCCCATCCCAGGGCTTGTGCACAACCTGGATCAGGGTCCCCCCTCCCCTAACCCCAGGGGCTCCACCGAGGACCCCTATAGGCCGTGGCCCAGCGGGTCCTGTGCCCGGACCTGTGCCTGTGACCTCCCGCCAGGCAGGGGGCTCCTCTCTGGTCTCCCTGACCCAAGGCTCCCGCTCAGCCACCTGTGCCCCTGGGCCATGTGGCTGTAGCCGTGGGGCCTCCCGACCCCTCCAGTGGGCAGAGCTCGCCCACGGTCCTTCCTCACGAATACGGGACCCCCACCCACACCTGCAGGGTCTCAGGTCTGAGGCGGCTGTCCACATGCGGGCACAGCCCCTGCCTGGGACAGAAGCGCAGACGAGGGCCAGCCGGACACCCCACTCCTGGGAGTGCTCGGTGGCACCAGCAGGGAGAGGGCAGGGCATGCCTTGGGGGGCCTGGCTTGTGGGGGACTCACCGATCTGGGCCTGGGGACCGCGCTGGGACCGCTCCGCACACAGCAGGCTGCCGGGGCTGTGGTCACCCCGTCGTCTGCTCTCCTGAGGAGGTGGGGTCGCAGCTCTGTGGCATCCGACAGGCAGGCAGCACCTCTCAGGTCTCTGCATGCCCTTCCGCCTCTGCATGTGCCCACCGCCCACCTGCGGTGTGCAACACCTGCCCACCCTTCCTTCCCGGCCAGGCCGGATGGAGGCCTGGGGCATACCCGCCTGCCCAACCTCAGCCTCTCACTCAGGGGGTGGGGGGTTCCCTGCCTCCGCATCTGTGATTGGCACTACCTGGGGAACCCCGCACAGGAAGACCTCCTGGCTCAGGGCCAGCACCAGTCAGCCCCCCTGCAGGAGAGCCCCCCAGACCCTTGGCCAGCGCTGCTCACCCCCGCAGCCTGGGGGCTGGGAGGGGTGCAGGCACTGGCCGGTCAGGGCGGGGGTGTAGGGGACACTGTGGACCTGCCTTCGGTCTCCCACGGCCGGTCCAGTGTGGCCAGTGCACCCCAGGGTCACGGCGGGGCTCCCCAGGGCATTCCCAGGAGATTCCACTCGCAGAGCTCCCTGAGCCCCCAGGGCAGGGGTGCACGCCCTCGCCCCGGGACGCTGAGGGCAACCGTGTCCTGCGGGACTGGCCTTGGGAGCCCCGCGTGCTGCCTGCAGGGAGCACCCGCATGTGGAAGGAGGACAGAGGGGCCGACCGCTGCACTTGCTCCGGGCGCTGCTGCGCAGGGGCCTTGGGGGCTGCTGAGCGGGGGCAGGGCTGGGTGTGGGCGCTGAGGGTGGGCATTGGGTGGCAGTGCAGGGGCACCCCTTCTGTAAGAGCTGTGTGCTCCCCCCACCGGCCGCGCCCCCGGAGGGGAGGGGGTCTCAGTCTCTTAGCGGTTAGTGCGCTGTCTGCCCTCCCCTGTGCTCTCTCGGGTGGCAGGGGCTGGAGGGACAGGGGACAGACGGCCTGCGCGAGGGGAGGCTGACGAACGCTCCCCGTGCGCGCCACGACCCGGGGGGGGGGGCTGACGCACATGCTCCGTGGGTGCCATGACCAGGGGTGCACTTGGAGGATGTGGGCAGCTGCTTCCCCAGGTTGACTGGGCTCTGCACCCCACCACCCCTTCCCTGGAGGAGGGGCAGCCCTGCCAACGGCACTGCAGCTGCGGGGGGCTGACTCGAGGCTGGGCGCAGCCCGTGCCCGCGCCCCCACGCACCCTGCGTGGGCCCAGGAGACAGGCTCGTGTGCACAGGAGAATCCCGCCGGGGGCCCCAGACCGTGGGGACCCAGAGCAGCTCTGCACACTGGCGGCTGCGGCTCCCTCGACCACCTGCAGCAGGGCTTAGCCCCAAACCCTCCCGCGCCCCCGCCCGGGCCCCGCTCCCGCAGGGACAGGAAGAGCCTTCATGAAGGTGACAGCCCCGCAGGAAAGACTCACAGGTGCAGGAACCGCCAGGCAGACAACGGAGCGACAGGGGACCTCTGTGTCTGCTGGCCACTCGGACGCTGCACCAGCCGCTCGGCTTCGGCAGTTCTCCCGGTCCCTCCGGGCCCGAGTCAACACGGCAGAGCCACCGAAACCCGTGTGCTCCTCCGGGACCACAGACGGCCACCACTTCCTGGGAGAACGGTCACCGTCAGCTGACCACCTGTACTTCCTCTGGCTGCTCCAAGCCCTCAGCAGCCCACCCACTCCAGACCCTCTGCAGGGTGGTTGTGGCCCCAGGCTGGGCAGTCTGGCCTCAGGTGTAATCCTAGCAGAGGGGCATGAGCTTGTGTCCTCCCGCAGTCTGAGCCCTATGCTCCTGTTGATGCAGTCTCAGAGTGGACGCGCTTTTCTTTCTGATGCCTGAACACTGCTAATTGGAGGGTGGGGGGCTGTGGACAGCCCTGTGCTAAGGGGAGGCCCTGGCACTTGGCGGGGCCCAGCCCGGAGCCCCCTATGGTACAGGCTTGTGCCTTGATTTCTGTTCTCACGGCTCCGTCCGATTCTGTGAAAGCCCAGCTGCCTCCACGGGGCTGGGAGCCCCGCAGGACCGAGAGGGAATGTGTGTGCCCCGAGTCACAGCCACGGACGGAGAAGGAGCAGCACCCCAAGGGCCAGCGGCGGCTCTGATGTCCCCGTGCGTCTGCAGTGGGGAGCAGTCCTCACAGCTGAGTGCTTCCTCCACTTCGGCCCGGTAGGGCGGCCCCTTTCCACCTGCCACTCTCATCTCCCAAACACCCCAGGACCCGCCTGGGGTGGGGCGTGGGCGGGGCACAGGCAGATGAGGCGGGGCATGGGTGTATGGGGCGTGGGCGTGGCGTGGGCGTATGAGATGGGGTGTGGGCGGTGCGCAGGCATATAAGGCGGGGCGTGGGCGGGGCGCAGGCAGATGAGGCGGGGCATGGGCGGGGTGCAGGCAGATGAGGTGGGGTGTGGGCGGGGCATGGGTGTATGAGGCGTGGCATGGGGGGGCAGGCAGATGAGGCGGGGCATGGGCGGGGTGCAGGCAGATGAGGCGGGGCATGGGTGTATGGGGCGTGGTGTGGGCGTGGCATGGGCGTATGAGATGGGGTGTGGGCGGGGTGCAGGCATATAAGGCGGGGCGTGGGCGGGGAGCAGGCAGATGAGGTGGTGTGGGCGGGGCATGGGCGGGGCTCCTCTGCCCCTGTACGCTGCTCAGCAGCCCCGCCTCTGAGCCCAAGGATCCTCAGAACCCAAACACACGCTCCAGGAGGCTGCTGCCCCCGGAC
The DNA here is from genome assembly GCA_004027555.1 of Craseonycteris thonglongyai. NCBI lineage: Eukaryota > Metazoa > Chordata > Mammalia > Chiroptera > Craseonycteridae > Craseonycteris > Craseonycteris thonglongyai. The sequence continues at coordinate 8,726 of PVKE010004320.1, forward strand.
CAGAGTTAGCCTTTCGGTCTAACCATTTTCTGTTTTCTGTTATTGGTCTACACTGGCCATCGGGGCGCCCCCTGTTAGGCCATAAGAAAAAAAAGAAACCATAAGAGAAAAAGAAACGAGAGAGGCCGTTTATTGTTCTTGTTTCGCTTTACCGCCAGCCTGTCTTTGCCACCCCCGCTGTCCAAGGCCACAGGTGCGTGACAAGGCAGATGCAAGGTGGCAGGCGGGACCTCAGCATCGCAGCGAACAGGAGCAAGATGGGGGAACCCCAAGGACAGTCTTCCCCCCCGCTAAGCCCCTGGCCCCACGCCCCTTATCCTCCTACTCAACTCTCCTGCTACTTCCAGAGGTTCTGACACGTTCCCCTGACCTCCTGCCACTCAAACGTGCCATTAAATTGATCTCTTGACTGACTTTAGTCTTCCGAGGCTTCTTTGCGAGCCAAGACCTAAGACCCCCCTCCTCAGTCCCACCACCCTGGGGGCGGGGGAGGATTTTGCATGTCCCCCAGGCCTGGCCGAGGACAGGCCTAGATGTTTATGCTCCGCCGTGGGTAGCTGGGGGCGTCCCACCCCAAGGTAAGGACCATTCCCTGAAATCCAAAGCCCTGGAGGGTCAGGGTGGGAGAAGTCAGGGGCTGGACCTGTCGGCTGGAAGGGCTGGGTGGTGACCTCAGCCCAGGCTTGGGGGGCGCACGTGGGGAGATGGGCTGGGGTGAGGGCTGTGGGGCTACTCCAAGGCCACCACCTGTGTCTGAGGAGGGCACAGGGGGCACAGGGGGCGGGACCGAGGGAGGTGGGGCTGCAGACTTGCCCACCATCCCCCTGTCCTGCCACGGCTCACACCTAGATGCTCTCGCCTGCATCTATCCTGTTCCTGCCCCACTGGGCGCATCTGGCTGCCCTGTGCTTTCTCAGGACAGGGTGGAGCCCCAACCCGCCCGGGTCCCTGTCGGTGGGCAGGGTGGCCAGAGGTGACCGACCAAAGGCTTGGGTTTGGAGGAGAAGGAGGAGGAGGAGGGGGCGAGGTCCCCTGAGGAGGGGCGAGGGCGGTGGGAGCCGGGTTCCTGGTCCATAGCACAGGCCAGGCCAGTGAGATCCACGCATGATGGACGGCCGCCTGGGCAGTGGAAGGCCCGGTTAGGTGGGCCTGCGTTGCTGTGGGTATTGGGGGGAGTGGGTGGGGGCTGGGTCAGGCAGCCAGTGCCCGGGTGGAGGGTGCAGTGGGGTGAGAGGAGGGTGCAGGGCAGACCCCCAGGACCTGGGCGCTGCATCAGACCAAGGGCTCTGCTCTGGAAACTGCCTGCAGCGCTTCCTGACTGTTCCAAGGATCATGAAAGTGCAAAAGTCCTGCGGGGGGCATGTGCCTGAAGGTAGGCTGGGACAGAGAGGGCGGCACGCACACAGCCCCGCAGGGCCGGCCCTGGTAGAGGGGTTTATTCTGGCCCCAGTGGGGTGGCATCTGCACGCTGACCAGCGAAGGGTGCCCTGGGAAGTGGGGGGCCTTGCGGGCCTCTGGCCCCTGTCCCTGTCCTTCTTCCACCCCAGGGGTGAGGGTGTCGCCTTCCCGGCCTCCACGCCTGGGTCATGTGTGCCCAGCAGGGCTCCCAGGAGTGCCCACAAGCCACGGCGAGTTCAGGGCCGATCTGGTGCTCCTGGCTGCTTGTCACAGGTCCCCCCAGCAGGCGGCACCCCCAGATAGAGAGAGAGGACCGCTCTGCACACCCGCGTCGCCGTCTAGGACACAGTCACGCACAGAGAGTCCTGGCTCTTGTGGGCCGAGGCCCGGGGGGGCCCGGACACGGCGGAAGCCTCCTGGAACTCCTGGGCCGTGTAGTAGTAGCAGACGGCGTCCAGGCAGCAGTTGGCGTCCGAGACCTTGCTAGTGACATAGAGGGCGCAGTAGATGGCACAGGTGCTCCTGCCCGAGGCCAGGTACCACGTGAGCACCACGTGGTGGGGCAGGAAGCAGACCACGAACACCGCCAGGTTGGTCCAGATCATGCGGGCGGCCTTCCGGGAGGCCTGGGCCCCGCCGGGGTCAGCGGCCGGCCCCGGGCCCAGCGCGGCCACCACCCGCAGGGAGCAGAAGACCAGCACGGCCAGCGGCGCGTAGAAGCCCAGCAGCGAGAAGACCAAGGTCCCGGGCTGGTGCCGGGCCGGGTTGGCGAAGCAGAAGCCGCCCTCCCGCTCCCTCAGCGCCCAGCGCAGCACCAGGGAGCCGCTCACCAGCAGCCAGAGCGCGGCGCACACGGCGGCCGCCTGCCGCGGGGAGCGCAGCCCGCGGGTGCGCAGCGGGTGCCGCACGGCCGCGTAGCGGTCCACGGCGATGGCTATGATCAGGCTGATGCTCATGTACCTGTTGGCCAGGTAGATGCCCTGCGAGAGCTGGCAGAGCGGCGTGTCCTCGGCGCTCGCCTTCAGGGACTGGAGCATGAAGGGCAGGGCGCAGAGCAGGCAGAGGTCGGCTGCCGCCAGGTTGACCATGTAGACGCGGGCCTCCGTCCAGCGGCGCAGGCGGCAGCAGAACACCCAGAGCGCCAGCCCGTTGAGCGGCAGGCCCAGCGCCAGCAGCAGCCCCAGGTAGGCGTAGCAGGTGTGTGTGAGCGCCGGGGGCCAGGTGGATGGGCTGCAGCTGCAGGCGCTGCTGTTCATGGTGCCGGCGCTGCGGGCGGAGGGGGCAGGGCTGAGCCGGGCAGGCAGGGCCGGGGAGCCCCCACCCCCACCCCGACGGGGCGAGTCCGTGAGCCCGCCAGGCCTGCAGCGGAGCCCGCCCCTCCCCGGAGGGCCCGCGCTGGGCAGAGCTCCTGGTCCAGCCCCGGCTCCAGCCCAGCCAACTCGGTTGCTGCGGGCCGGAGCCTGGGGGCGTGGTCTGGGCCGTGGGCGTGGCCTGGGCGGGCGTGGTCTGGGGTGTGGTTGCGGTTCAGGGACGTATTCGGGCGGGGCGTGGTTGGGGCCAGTGGCGTGACCCAGGCGTGGTAGGGACCCAGGGTCGTGGTTGGGGTGGGGCATGGCTAGGGGCCAGGGGCGTGGTCAGGCCAGACAGTGGTCTGAGGCTGGGGGCGTGGTCTGGGTGGGCGTGGCCTGGGCCAGGCAGTGGTCTGAGCCTGGTGGCGTGGTCTGGGCCGGGGGCGTGGTCTGGGTGGGCGTGGTCGGGGCCTGGCTTGTGGTTGTGGTTCAGGGGCGTGGTTGGGTGTGGCGTGTTCAGGGCCAGGGGCGTGGCCTGGGCCCGGCAGTGGTCTGAGCCTGGGGGGCATGGTCTGGGTGGGCGTGGTCGGGGCCTGGCTTGTGGTTGCGGTTCAGGGGTGTGGTTGGGAGGGGCGTGGTCGGGGCCATGGGCGTGGCCTGGGACAGGCAGTGGTCTAAGCCTGGGGGCGTGGTCTGGGGTGTGGTTGCGGTTCAGGGACGTATTCGGGCAGGGCGTGGAAGGGCTGGGCCAGTGGCGACCCAGGCGTGGTAGGGACCCAGGGTCGTGGTTGGGGTGGGGCATGGTTAGTGGCCAGGGGCGTGGTCAGGCCAGACAGTGGTCTGAGCCTGGGTGAGGCCTGGTGGGGCCCAGGGGCGTGGTTGTGGTCCAGGGGCGTGGTTGGGGGCCATAGGCGTGATCCAGGCCAAGCAGTGGTCTGAGCCTGGGGGCGTGGTCTGGGTGGGCGTGGTCGGGGCCTGGCTTGTGGTTGCGGTTCAGGGGTGTGGTTGGGCGTGGCGTGGTTGGGGGCCAGAGGGGTGACCCAGGCCAAGCAGTGGTCTGAGCCTGGGGGCGTGGTTTGGGTGAAGTGTGGTAGGGGGTCAGGGGCGTGGCCTGAGGCAGGCAGTGGTCTAAGCCTGGGGGCGTGGTCTGGGTGGGGCGTGGCCAGGCGCGTGAACCTCCAGGGCGGGGCACAGGATGCTGAGAGGATCCGGGGCTCACTCGGAGCTGGGCCCACCCTGGCACCCTGAACATAGGGGTGCTGCTGTCACACACAGTGGGATCATAGAGTGTGTGCACGAAGCACGGGGCACCCCCCACGTCCTCCCCAGCCCCCCAGCTTGGCTCCTCTGGCTGAAAGGGGTGTGTGGCACCCCCAAACAGCACCGGCCCTCTGCCTGGGGGCTCCCTGCCCTTCACGTGGGGTACGGAAGGGGGTCAGTCCCCCCAGGAGAGGGTCCAGACTCGACGGGCCGGCTCTGCTCCCCGCCCCCCTGCCACGCATGGGAGGAAGAGACATCCAGAGCCCATTTGCGGGCAGCGTCATTAGGCTCATTAGAGCGGCTTATTAGGCTGGGGGCAGCTCATTTCCGCCGCAGGCCCCCTGGGCACCGCCCGACACAGACCATTAGAGAAGCAGGAGCACAGGTTTCAGCTGGAAACAAACATCCCACAAAATATTCCACTGCAGCCCCTTTGGAAAAGGGCACGTTTGCCAGCGACGAAGATGCCACAGCCCTGTCGCTGCGCATGTAATCTCCTCACGCCCTGACCGCCTCTGCTATTCTGAAGGGTCCTGCCTGTCCTCTGCCCGGTCTGTGAGTGACACCCCACCTTGTGCAGGTCCGGAGGCCCCTCCGACCATGAGCCAGGCTCTGCGGACCCCCAGGACCCACTGCTGGGACCCTCCTTTCCTGCCGCCCCGCCTCCCGGCTGCAGCCCACCCAGAAGCGCCTGTGACTGGCTGTGGCTGCAGGAACGGCTGCCACAGGGCGTTGTCTGTGTGGTCAGCACTGTCCCTCCACTGAGCTGGGTCCAGGGCTGACCCCTCGCTACTCCGGTGTCTGGGCATGAACCCATCAAGACCACCATGCCCCGCTCACAAGCCCTCATCTGTGTCCTTTGGGGTGCCCCCAAAAAGCTTGGGGAGTCAAGTCCCAGTTCCCCCCAGTGGTGTGGGGGCCCCAGGAGCCTGGGATCCCGGTCCAGGACAGGGACCCCAGCTATGCAGGCCTGTCCCCCCCAACGATACTGTGCGGCCACCGCCAGGGGCAGCCGGGGCCTCGTGCAGGGGGGCACAGTGAGAGCTCCCAGCTCTCAGCGGCCATGGAAGAGGGGGGCAGCAGCCCCTCCCCCACAGGAAGCAGCCACACCTGGGTCTGCACCGAGGTCCCCGTGCAGCCACGTGGGAGCGACCTGTGCATGAAACTGGAGGCCTGTCCTGTCTGCCGGCCCTGCCAGACCCTGGGACCCCGCAGACCAACTCAGAGAACAGGGTACAAACACCCACTGCCCGGGCCCTGTCCAGGCCTCCAGAGCCGGGAGTCCACGGGAGAAACACCCCAGGATCTAGGACAGGTGAGGGTGTGAGCGAAACACAAAAACGTGGAGAGGATGCGGATGTGGTGGGGGTGTAAAATGGTGCAGCTGCCACGGAGCACAGTGTGCAGGCTCCTCAGCACATCAAGAACAGAGTTAGCATGTGAGCCAGCGATTCCTCCCCTGCGAAGCGCCCCCCAAATCCGAAGACAGCAAGTTCTGAAGGTACACGGTCCCGTGTTCACGGCATTATTTCGGTAGCTCAGATATGGAAGCAGCCGAAGCCGGGAGTGTCCGTTTGGGGACACAGGAGCGCGTCCGTGCACACAACAGGCTCTCTCAGCCATAAGAGGAAATCGTGCCGTTTGTCACATGGACGGACCTTGAGAGCACGCCGCTCAGTGACCTAAGTCACACGGAAAAGAGCAAAAGCGATCTGACTTCACCCAGATGTGGGGCATAAAACAGGAAGCAACAGACCAACAAAACAGACAAATACAAACTCAGGGACTCGGAACAGGGTGACCCGAGGGGGTGAGGGCAAGTGCAGGAGGCGGGAGACGTGACCTGCGTCACCAGCGCACCGTACAGCACGCATGGGGCCCAGGGTGACCCTGCGCCCCCGAAGTCTACAGTGTTCCTGGCAAGTGTGACCCCCACACGTTAGAAACACGGGTTCCACACAACAGAACCCAGCTCACCAGGAACTGAGGTGTTTTCATTCTAGTCTTTTTCTGTGCTGATCACAACCCACAAGGTGGATTTCAGAGTCTCCAGTGAGGTGGGGTCCAGGCCCCGAGAGACACCCCAAATTCCTCTGCGCTGCTGCCCACGTCCATGGAGGAGGGCCCCCCTTTCCAGCCCACTGCCCCCCTTAGTGCTTCTCCATCAGGATCCCCCTGTAGTTCCAAGCCCCCAACACAGCCCTGGCCCTGCTGAGCCCCACAACATGGGCCTGGCCCCGCTCTGAACCCCCCAAAACAGGCCTGGTCCTGATCTGAGCCCCACAACTTGGGTCTGGTCCTGCTCTGAGCCCCCCAACACAGCCCGGACCTCACTCTGAGCACCCCAACATGGCCTGGCCCCACTCTGAACCCCCCAACACGGGCCTGGTCCTGGTCTGAACCCCCCAAAACGGGTCTGGTCCTGATCTGAGCCCCCCAACACAGTCTTGGCCCCACCCTGAGCCCCCCCAACACAGCCCAGGCCCCGCTCTGAGCCCCCAGCCCCACAGTGGGCACTGACCTGCCGTCAGCCTTGGTCTCCCGCCCCGACCGTCTGCCAGCCTCCCCTCGGGCTGCTGACTATGCCCCACTTTAAGGAGGGTGGGGGTGGGCGGCTGACGACAGGGTGGCCGGTTCCCCACCTCCCACCCCAGCCCAGGGGCTGCCTGGGGGAGTTTCCTGGAAGGGAAGTGGGTACCGGCCCGGGGACAGGCACGCTTGCAGTGACGGCACGAGTTCTAGAAACAACTGGGCGAGCAAGACGGGCGGCACGCCCCCCGCCCCCCAGCCGGGCACCGCTGGCGCCGGAAAGCCTGCCCGTCCCCAGGGGGCCAGCACTCTCACAGGAAGCCCTGCTGCACGGAGCACCCCAACGTGGATGCACCCCGACCTGGGTGCACCCTGACCACCAACCCACGTGTGCACAGGCCGCCCCTCCTCCAGCTGCCGGCCACCGGCCCCCGTCCTCAGAAGCCTTCGCCCCAGCCCCCCCAGCCCCCCAGGCCACGCGCTTTGTCAGATCCCTGCACTCAGCCCCAGGGGGAGGGGCGCCCTGCACCCCACTTGGCCCCTGCACCCCAAGAGCTACAGCAGGGACTTTGTCTTTTCTGCCTGTCCCCCCACAAGCCCCTGCCCCCCGCATCTCTCCTTGCACCCACAGGAGGGGCTGGGGAGCCCTCCAACCCCACCCCTGCTGGTTGAGGAAGTGAAACTGCGTCCCAGAGGAGGGGCGGGGCCGGCCCGGAGCCCCCTCCTCCGCCAGAGGCCCCTGAGGAGGGTCCCGCCCTCCCCCCTCTGTTCCCAGGTCTCCCCTGGGGTCTCTGCAGACCCCGGCCCGGGGGCGGGGGTCGCACCCTGGGCTCCTTCCTCCCAGCACTGTGCCCAGCACCGTCCACCGGGTGTCCTCACACATTAAAGCACCTGCTCTGTGTGCAGCTGACCCTGAAGGAACCGGGTTAGGGGCCGGGGGGAAAAGCCACACGTAACTTTGAACCCCCCAAACTGAGCTACTAACAGCCTGCGGGGCACAGGACGCCCCACTGATAGCACAAGCCGCTGCCGAACACGCCTTCCGTGTGCGGTGTGTGTTCGGTGCCACATTGTCCCCGTAAAGTCAGCAGGAGAAGAGAAAACGCCGTTAAGAAAGTCGTAAGGAAGGAACACACCTTGGCGCAGGCCCCAAACATAAACCAGCTGCGCACGAACGGACCCAGGCAGGTCAGATGCATGCTGGTCAAGGGTGGGGGCCCTTAGCTCTTGCTTGTGGCTGGGACCACGCCCGCTCTGCACGCAGTGGGGCCTCAAGAAAGCACCTGAACCCAACCAGCCAGCAGCTGTGCCAGCACACGCAGGTTCTTGGCTCGCAGTGGGTGCTGCATAAGCAGTAGGGACCCCAGACTCAGAGAATCCCTCCTGGGGTGGGACGGGGTGTCCGCCCTTGAGCGCTTCCCTCCACTGACCAAGCTGCTGGCTCCCTCCCAGGGGAGGCGGGGGCTGCCTGGGCACGACAGGGTCCTTAGCTCCCACTGGTTCCTGGGGTCCGAGAGGCCTGGCCACGCTGGGCACGCCTCAGGGTCCCTCCTGGGCCGGGGTCCCTCCCCTGCTTCGCACCTGCTGGGTCCGGGGAGCCCCCGTGTGGGACCTGCTCGGGGGCGGGGGCAGGTCTCAAGGGTGACCCGCAGCCCCTCCCTCAAACGGCTGGGGCTGGGCAGCAGAGGTGCCCGGCCCAGAGCGAGATGAACCTGGGGCCCCCCACCCCCCGCCTGTGTAGCTGCTGCCACACCCCAGGGCTCCTGCCGGCCTGTCCCCCCAACACGCATGCGACCCACTCACCCATCCATTCACGCATGCATTCATTCATTCATTCATTCATCAAGCGTGGGGCTGTGTCGCTGGGGGGTAGGAATGGGGGGCAGAAAGGGCAGGGACTGAGGGGAGCCCCAGCAGCTGTGCCCGGGGACACGGAACAGAGAGGCCCCAGCCCCACAGGTCATGTGGGGCCCATTGGAAGGTCACGCGGGGGTCGTGAGAGCAGATGGGCCTTCGGGTGTTTTGGGGGCTGCCTGTCCTGGTGCGAGCCCCACCCACACCTCACAGTCACAGACATGGGACCGGCCCTTCCCTGCCCCCGCTCACTGTCCACCCGGCCTGTCGATGCCTCAGGATAGAGGCCAGCACCCCACCTGCCCCCATCACCCAGCAGGACGGGCCACTGTGTGGGGAGACCCGGCAGGTGTGGCCGACGGCCCGGCCGGCTCACTCACCCCTGCACAGCTCTGCTCCCCTCGTCCGGGGCCGGCTCCCCGAGGCTGCCTGCACCCTGCTCTGCAGCTGCCCAGCTCGGCAGTGACCATGGGGGACCCCGGTCACTGCTCCAGCCGCAGCTTCCGGCTGCCCCCAGCCTCTTCCCCTTTCTCTCCTGAGGCTTCTCTGGCTGGGAGGCTGGCGGCTGGCCCCACGCCAGGCCCCACGGCGGGAGATGCTGCCTCCCCACGGCGCCACCAGCCGGAGCCGCCAGACCGGGCCTGGGGCCTCGCTTCCCAGCCCAGACGGCTGTCCGGCTCTGCCTGGTCCACCCCTGCCCACCCACCCCTCCCAGGTGGCCTTTCCCCGGGGGGCTCCGCTCGGCAGCCCCAAGGCCCTGCCCTCAGGCCGAGGAGCGCGTGTAGAAGTTTTTAATGAAACACCAGATGGCTCTAACTCGCACCCACGTGCAGGGACACAGTAAGGGGGACTTCAGTGACCTTCCCGGCCCCCTGCCCGCTGCCCCCTCCTGTGGCAGCATGGGAACAGCCGGGCACGCTGGCCTCTCACACCTCTGTGGGGCTCCATTTGGTCCCGAAATTGGGGTTCACTGGGGCTGGGTCCTAAACCCTTCTCTGGTCCTCTCATGCACCCCCATAAGCAGGCCCCCCCAGTTCTGTTGATTCAGGGGTCACCCCTATGCCCAGGACCCCACCGTCAACTCCAGCCAGACCTCTGGACCACACACGGGACTTGTGACGCCTCTCAGGCCCTTGAAGTGCTGGTGCTTTTCCAGAACTGACCACCTCACAAGCCCCTTCGTCACCCCCCACCACACACTCTAACTTCCTTCCAAGCCCCCGTCTCAGACACCGACCCCTCTTGTTGCCCAGAGAGAAGTTTGAGGCTCATTCTGGGCGCCCAGTTTTCCCCTCCCTCCCACGGCCAGTCAGTCATTGACACGTTAAATGTGCGTGTTGTGAGCCCAACAGCAACCACTGAAAAGATAAAGTAAAGGTGTATAATAAATAAGCCAACAGCGGAGACAAAGGGAACACAACACAGAGCAATTAATGACAAAAAGGGAGAAAAAGGTGCAAAGAGGAGCTGAGATGTAACGAGAATGCAAAACCAACGGCAAGATGGTGGATGCGATCCCACCACTTCAATAATTACGTTAAATGTAACAGGTCTAAACACGACCATTAAAAGGCAAAGATCGTACAGCTGGATTTAGAAAGCAACAAGTCACAACATGCTGTCTAAATGATCAACATTTTACACATTAAGATCGTTTAAAAAGATGAAAGCAAAATAAAGAAATGGAAAGGTTATAAGAGGCAAACACGCATCACGAGAAAGCTGGAGTGGGTTGAATAGTATAAAGTCATCCTCAGTACAGGAGATCTTACCAGAGATAAAAAGGGACATTTCAGAAGGATAAGCAGACATGTCTGCAATCATGACACGTCATTCTGACACCCTGCTCTCAGTGACCGAGAGATTAGTGAGGACATAGTGGACGTGAACAACTTCAATCAACTTGTCCAAATTGGTGTTTATAGAACAGCACCCCCAACAACAGCAGAATATTCTTTTCTATCTACAAACGAAATTCTTCAAATGCAGCCATAAAACCAGTCCCAATACAATGAAAAGGACTGAAACTATACAGAGTATGTTCCTTAACGGCAACGCTCAAGTAGAAATCAATAACAAAAAGATACAAGATGCCTAAATAATGCCCAAATATTTGGAAACTAAACAACACACCTGGAATTAACTCTGGGGTCAAGTAAGTAATCCAAGGGCAGCTGGAAAATACTTTGAACCAAATGATAATGAAAACACAGCTTGTCGACATTTGTGGGATGAAGCTAATGCTCATGTGTAGAGAAAGTCTGTGGCTTTACCGGCTGCTATTAGGAAAGAGAAGAGATCCAAAACCATTGATCTAAGTAAGATTCCACGCTGGGAAGCTAGGAAAACAAAATCAACAATAACTTAAACCCAAGTAAGTCGAGGGGAGGAAAAATTTTAGAAGTGGAAATGATAGAAACATAATTTAAAAAATAGAGAAAAATCCATAAAATGAAAGTTGCCTTTTTGAAAAGATCAGTTCAGCTAAACCGATCAAAACAAAAGCCACAAATGACTAATATCGACACGAAAGAGGATGTATCACCCTAGACCGTTCGTCTGTGAGAAGAGTAAAAGCACAAGTATCTTAAAAGTCACAACTTGCTGACATTTTGTATAAGAAACAGGAAATCTGAAGAGCCTATATCTACTAAAGTTGTTGAATTCATTATTTAAAAACTTTCCACCAAAACCTCCTGACCCAGATGGTGCCACTGGTGAATTCTATCAAACACTGAAGGACGAAATAATATCTGTCTTGAACACCTTCAGAAAATAAATGTGGGGATACAATTCCCGATTCATTTTTGAAGCCAACTTTACCCTCAGACCAACGCTGAACAGAGCACCACAAGAAAAGACAACTGCAGATCAACGTCCCGCTTGGACAGAGACGCAAACAATCTTAATAAAATGTTAATTAATTTTTTTATTGACAGAGACAGAGAGAAGGGGGAGGGCCCAGAGCCGTCTCCATAGTTGTACGTCATCAATTTTCAACATGGTTTCGTTCCACACAGATGGGCGGGGGGCCTCCTGCATGGGAAGCTCACCCCAGTTCAGCATGTGGGCCCCCATGGGCTGGGACTGGGATTTGATCTTCGGTCCCCAGGGCTACAAAGCAAGTGCTCAACCCACTGAGCCATCCCGGCTTCCTCAAATTTTAATTAATTGAATCCAGCAATAGATAAAAAAAAATTAACATCATGAGCAAGTACCCCAAGAATGTAAGATTTATTTGAACATCAGAACAACCATCAATATAATTAATAAAGGAGAATGTTTATATAATCCTCTCAATTAATGCAAAAAAACAAAAAACAAAAAACCAAAATCATTTGACAAAACCCTACACCAGTTTGTGATAAAAATTCTCAGCAAACTCAGAAAGAAAGGATACTCCCTCCATCTGATAAAAGGCATCTACCAGTAACCCAGAGGAAACACCGTAGGGAACGGTGAGGACCAGAAGCTGCCCCCTGGTGCTCAACAACAGGCTGGGGGCTCTCACCACCTCTGCTCACTACAGCTTTGGAGATCCTACCCAGGGGAGATGAGACAAGAAAAAAAAATGCTTTCAGATGGGAAAGGAAGAAGCAAAACTAGAAAGTTTCACATACGACATAACTGTGTCTGTAGAAAATATGAAGGCATTTACCTCAAAACCCCAAAACAATGAACTAATAAGTGAGTCAGCAAGGTTATTTATAGGTATAAGATTAATATACAAAAAAAAGTACTTCTCTAAACGGGCAACAAACCACTCAAAAAATAAAACAAACAAAAATAACCCCCCACAATATCATTTAGAGGCACTGAAAAGCAGAGTCCTTGGGGAAGCCGGGGACGGCTCAGCGGGTTAAGCGCTCGCTTTGCAGCCCCAGGGACCGAGGATCGAATCCCAGCCCCGGCCCGTGCGAACCCACATGCTGAACTGGGGTGAGCTTCCCATGCAGGAGGCCCCCAGTTCAGCTCCCACCCTGCACGGCCCCCGCCCACCTGTGTGGAAGGAAACCATGTGGAAAACGGATGACGTGCAACTATGGAGACTGCTCTGGGCCCTGCCCCTTCTCTCTGTCTCTCTCTGTCTCTGTCAAAAACAAACAAAAAAAGAAAAGAAAAGCGAAGCCCTTAAGCATAAGTGCAAACCATGCGCTGCTCAAAATGGCAGTGGCTCCCAGAGGCCCAAGAGATGAGGCCTGAGCTCCTCAAACGGCTACCGGGCCCTGGGGCTGGCTCTCCGGGCCAGGCCGGCCCCGTGAGCCCACGTGCTGCCGGGCACTGCCCTCAGCAGGCACACTGAGCCTTCCCCAGTGCCTGACGGTGCCCAGCTCCTCCGCCTGCCTCTGCCCTGCACCCGGCGGCCCCGAGGCCAGTCATGGGTCAACCCGCACGCTGTCCATCGCTGCACGGGCAGGACCATCCTGGTGACCTCAGGGGCCGGCGGGGGCGCCAGGTGTCCGGGCCACACCCACAGCTCCCCACTGCGTGCTCACACAGAATTAGGGGACAGTGAGGAGCAGGGTGGACAGTGCCGTGCGGAAGCTGGCTGGTCGTCTCTGTGGGGTTGTGGGGTGTGGGGTGAGCCGACATCAGCTGTAACAGAGGCACACACGTGTGTTACAGCCCCCCCATCGTCACACCTGCCAGGCCCCAGGGACCTGCAGGGCACTAGGACCTGCCCTGACACTGTATCCGAGGCCAGCGCTGGTGCCCTGGGCTGTGTGTGCACGTGTGTGTGCATGTGTGCACGCTTGAGTGTGTGTGTGTGTGTGTGTGTGTGTGTGTGGAGGGGGGTGTGCTTTAGGACAGCAGTTCTCAACCTTTTTGGCACCAGGGACTGGTTTCATGGGAGACTTTTTCCAGGGACTGGGTGGTGATGGTTTCAGGCTGATTTAAGCACCAGATGCAGCTTAACTGTCACCTGCCACTAACGGAGGGTTTTCATGAGTCTACAAGCAACTGATGTATATGGTCTCTGTGCAGTCAGACCTCTCTGCTCATGTGCATCTGTATTTGCAGCCGATTCCCAGCACTAGTGTCACCGCCTCAGCTCCACCTCAGATCACCAGGCATTAGATTCTCATCAGGAGCCAGAACCCAGATCCCTCATGTGCACAGTTCACACTAGGGTTCCTGCTCCTGTGAGAATCGAAGGCCCCGCTGATCTGACAGGAGGTGGAGCTCAGGCGGTGATGAGTGATGGGCAGCGGCCGTCAGTACAGGTGAAGCTCGCTGTGCCGCTCCCCTCCTGCTGTGCGGTACGGTCCGTGGCCTGGGGGTTGGGGACCCCCACTTTAGGGACTAGCACACACGTGTGCCCCTAACTAAACCTCTGGGCCCCTGAGGGCACAGGCCTTGCGGTCTCAGCCCCGACTGTGTAGACACAGCCTGCAGTTGTGGGGAATCAGGGAGGACTGGTCGAGGGTCCTGGCTTGGACGGGACCCCCCTCAGGCTGCACAGAGCCTGTGGCCACTGCCTGAGCTCCCCGGGAATGGAGGGGCCCCGGGCTGCCGAGCTGAGAGCTCCAGGGGGCTGGTGGGCCCAGCCTACCCCTCAGCTCATCCCCAGAATCCAGAAAGACCCTCCCTTGATGCAGTACAGTCATGTTGGGGTCCAGTGACCCCAAAGTGACTCTTCCATTCATCTCAAAATGCAGCAAAGCTAACCTAAATCTGTTAAATTTGGGGGAGAGGGGATGCAGTCAAGTCAAATAAGGCGGACGTGGGGCGTGAGCAAGAATGAGTATGAATGAAAAGAGAGAGAGACAAGGAGGAAAGAGCCCGGAGCATCCGAGCACCGGCCAGGCCTCCCCGTCAGGCTCGCCCCCACCCCGTCTTGCTCGCTCCGCCCCGTCAGGCTCGCCCCCGCCCCATCCAACTCGCCCCGCCCCGTCAGGCTCGCCCCCGTCCCATCCTGCTAGCTCCGCCCTGTCAGGCTCGCCCCCGCGCTGCCCTGCTTGCCTCCGGCACCAACGCCCTGGTCCCTGCGCTGTCCTGCCTCCTGCCCAGGAAGCCCCGGCGGGTCCCCTCCGGGGCCACCTCCTTTCAGGACACCAGGGTCTCGATACTCACCCCAGAGGCTCTGCCACCCCCCGGAGGCTGGCCCAGGCCTGGGACAGGGAGAGCGCGAGGACCGCAGGAGAGGACTCAGGCCCGGGCCGGGGAGGACGCGCTGTCACCGGGAAGGCGCACGGCCACATGCCCGGGGCAGGAAGTGGTGCCGAGAAGGAAACTCCAAAAGGGCAAAGTCTGCCGGGAAACCCGGGAGAGGAGACAGGTGTCCTCCCCTGCACACACCCGCACCTGCCCGCTGGGTCTCCGGGCCACCGTGAAGGGCAGGGAGGAGCCCATCACCGGTCACAGCCTGTCCCCCGGGCCCGGGCAGGTCCACAGAGTAGCTGGGGCCCGGGGCTCAGCCCTGGCACCTCTGGGTTCCGTGCTCCCCCGGCCCTGTCGGTCTGACCCAGGGGCTGACAGCAGTGGGGCTGCCCCAGGTCCCAGGGTCTGCAGCCCGGGCTCAGCCTGCGCGTGGGGTCAGGGTCAGACATAGGCGCAGAGCTGGAGGCCCAGGTGCCCACGGCCCTCGGAGCCCCAGTCTGGGAGGGGCCCTCTGCCAAGCAGGTCCTCCCTCATTGTCCCCCCATCTGGTCAGCGGGGCATCACCGCCATCCTGGCGGCTACCCGTCGTGCACGGGTTTGCACATGGGTTTGCACAGGCTGGGGCTCGAACCCCGGACCTCGTGGTTGCAAGGCAAGCGCTCCACCTACTGAGGTCTCCCAGTGTCCCCGGCAGCGCCTTACTTCTCAGGGTTGTACCAGGGCACCCCGCCCACAGGGGCTCCCTTCAGGGGCCTCAGTGAGGGAGGGAGAAAACGGGGGGCTGTCTGTTTCCATGGAATCGGAGGGTTTTGCAGCAAAACCAGCAAAAGGCAAACGCACGGGTGGAGCCCCGACACGCTGGTTGCGGCTCAGCGTCGACCCCTGGAGGCCTCTCCGGACAGCGCAGCTGGACCCAGGCCCGATGGGCCGGGCCCTGGACACCACACACCGGGCTGACAGCGGCAGGAGGTCCCGGTCCGGGCGGGGCAGCGTGAGTTCCCGGGGACGGCCCGCCCCCAGGGCTGCAGCCTGCCACCTTCCCCCGGTCCTCACACTGGAGTCTCTTCTCATGAGGACACTGTTCCCATCCCGGCCCCCCACCCGCCCCACGCGACCTCATCGGAACCCCGTCACTTCCCACAGGCCCCGCCCCCAAACACTCTCTCGTGAGGGCGGGACTTCAGCAGGGGTGTGGGGGACACGTGTCCTTCCTTCCCCAGGGACCCCTCGGCGGTCAGGTCGAGGGCGAGCTCCCTCACCAGGGTCCCCCGTGAGCACAGCGGCAGGTTGTTCTCATGCACATGGACCCTTAACTGTGCTGGGCATGGGGGTGGGAGTGGGCCTCCTGCCCGGGACAGCCAGGCGGGTGGCACGGGCACTTCAGCCCCATGAGGGCACCCCGGTGGGCGGGCCCCCTCTCCCCTCATAAGCAGCCTTCACCCCAGTTCCGGCGTCTGCCTCTGGAGACCCGGCCTCAGTCCCTGGGGTCAAGCTGGGTGACCCCCTGCACAGGGAGGTGAGTGGACAGAGGGCTCCCAGGGTGACAGGCAGGTGGCTGGAGGCCAGGGGCGAGGGGGCCTCTGGTCAGGGCTGGAGGGCAGAGGGCCAGGCCCCAGGGTCAGGACCGGCTCCCCCAGGTGCCCCCACGCCCACCGTACCGGGTGGCCATGCGCTGGGGGGGCGCGATGAGTGGGCATGTGAGACCAGTGGGCTGACGTGGACCCAGGCGCCCCCGTGGCCCTGTCACGCGGGGATACCCCCCCAGACGCAGTTCACAATGTGGGCCTACAGGGTCCTGTCCTGCCCCCAAGTACGAACTTGGTACACGTGGCAGGTGGCCAGCACCCCGAGGGGGTCAGATGGCAGTCAGGAAAGCCAGGGGGACTAGGAGGTGGGAGCAGAGGACCCCACGGGCTCTGAAGGCGCGGGGGAACCCCTGCGATAACCCCTCGTGTCCCCCCGGGGAGTTGGGGCCTCAGGCCTGGGGGTGCGGCTGTGACATGGTCAGTGTGGAGTCAGAGCGGCTGGCGGGACTGACCCCCCGACACACGCCGAGGTGGAGGCCTAGACGGGCCTGCGTGTGGGGAATGGTTGGGGTCCAGGCCAGAGGTCCCGGGGGACAGCCCTTCCAAGCGGGACAGCGGCGTTGAGCTGGCCCGCCGAGCAAGCGCGTGGCCTCGGGTTCTCGGGGCACCCAGGGCAGCGCCCACCCCTGGCACGCCCGGTGATGGAGAGGAGACCGCCAGGCTGCCCCGGCCCTGGGCGCCCCGAGTGCCCGGCCTTCACCCCCTCAGCAGATGGGCTCCCCCAGGGAGACACCAGGCAGAAGCGTCAGCGTGGCCCGCTCAGCACCCGTGTTTATTGAGATGCAGCCTAAAAACGCTCCTAAGGAGCCGCGTGTGACAAGTGTCAGGACTTGTCTGTGCTCTGGCCGCTGCGGCCTGTGAACGACGTGGGCTCTGCTGCTGTCCCCGCGGCACCGCCCGCCGGGCCCCAGGGCTCGGCTCTGCGCTCAGCGCCGTGGGCCGTGGCACGGAGGCTGGGAGCCCCGTGGGGGCTCCGTCACCAGGGCTGCTCTCGGGTCGCGGTCAGGTTTTCATCAGCGCCATGTAGGAGGCCTGCCAAAGGGAGACGCTGCCAACGCTGGTGCGCGCAGCCCCGCCCCCAGCCCCACAAGCCCCGCCCCAGCCTCCACGCCCCGCCCCCAGCCTTACACACACCCCCAGGCCACACGCCCCGCCCTTCAGCCCCACGCCCAGCCCCCACCAGCCTCCCAAAGCCCCCGCCCTTCAGCCACAAGCCCCTCCCCCAGCCCCACAAGCCCCGCCCGCCCCCAGCCCACAAGCCCCGCGCCTTTGCAGCTGCTGGGGAGGGAGCGGGCTGGACGCTCTGGCCCCTCTGGGCCCCGTGGTACCTCCTGCAGGAGCTGCCCCAGCACTTCCTGGCTGTGAACGGAGTGCCTGCGGGGAAGAGACCCCGTCACCACTTGGGGCTGGTAGGCCCCCGAGAACACCCGCCGAGGACGGCAGCCCCAGGGCCCACCTGTCTATCCTGGTCTCTACGGTGACGGTGAAGCTCCCCTCTGTGCCGGGCAGATAGGTGGAGGGCACCAGCCTGTAGGTCCCCGCAGGCAGTCGGCAGAGCCGGCTCACCTCCGGGGCGCAGCGGTGCGGCACGCAGCTCACCAGCGGCTTCTGCAGCAGCAGGGGCGGCGCGCCCGGGGCCCCGCCATCTGCTGGCACCTGCGGATGTGGGGGCTCAGCCGGGGCGGCCTGGCCCCGGGGACAGAACCCCCTCAGCTGTCCTCAGGCTCAGGACGCCGTTTCCCAGGCCGGCTGGGGACACGGGGGCTGCACACGCGAGCACACACACACATGCACACACACACGTGAACATGCTTGATGTTTGCTCACACGCGTGAACATGCTTGATATTTGCTCACACACGCCAATGCTCACACACACACGTGAACATGCTTGATGCTTGCTCATACACACATGCATATACATGTGTCCTCACACACGCACATATGCATGCTGTTACTCGCATGCACATATACATGCACACACATGATGTGCTACACACACATGTGCCCCCTTCTGAGGACCGGTCACAGCCCCCGCCAGGTTCCACCAGGCCCCACCAGGGGTGAGGTGCCCACACCCCCCCGACCTCCCCGACGTGCCTGGAAGACGTGGAAGCCGATGGGCTGGCAGTTGCCCTCTGGGCGGTGCTGGCTGAGCGTGATGCGGACGCAGCGGGGGCCCGCGCCCTCGGGCACCGAGAGGGGAAAGCAGGGGTTGCTGGGGTAGGAGGCAAAGCCCCTGCTGCCCCCCGCCGTGCGGCCGGCCCTCCAGGCGCCCTGCAGCCGCGTGGTCTCCCACTCGCCCTCGCACCGGGCGCCCCTGCGGTCGGGGCTCTTGGACGCCGCCTTGACGGTGCTGGCAGGAGAGACGGCATGTGAGGGCGCTGCCGGCACCAGGCGGGCCAGCCTCGGCCCGGGCAGGGCCCGCAGGACGCAGGGCCCAGGGCAGTGCCGGTGGCCGCCCTCACCTGAGGGAGACCTTCCCGCTGGAGAAGACCCGGAGCAGGAAGCGGCCCGGCACGTCCTTCAGGAAGGTGCTGGGCACGGCCAGGTAGTAGCCAGGAGCCAGCTCACAGCGCAGGTGGACCTCGCGGTCGTAGGC